>SNQJ01S0022760.1:7827-26358 GCA_010110895.2 Picea sitchensis
CCATCCAAGAGGAGATGGGATGATTAAAAAACATAGAGTCATTATAGATGGAAAGAATCTTAAAGATGGAGTGTTTGCTACAAAGTTAGCAGGTACGATGGGAGCTATAGCATCGGAAAATATATATTATGTTGGCACTTTAACAACCATGCTCGAACAAAAAGACCAAACAATAACTCAGCTACAAGACAAATTAAAAGAAACCGAGAGAAATATCAGTTGGGGAATACAAAAGGATCTAGAGCAAGATAGACTAAAAGATATTCAAGAAATTCAGAAAATGAAAACAAGCTTAGAAGAGGAAAAACAGATAATACAGGTCGCACAGGCACAGGTCCAAAAGCAGGAAGAAGAAAATAAATAGTTACAAGATAAAATTAGTTCTATTACAAATCAAGTAGTAAAACTTGAAGTTTTCCAGGCACAAGCATTGGGAATACATTTGAAAATAGAAGAAGAACAACAGAAAGTATTTTTAAATCTGGAAGCAGTCCAGAATTACTTTCAAGAAACAAATAGATCCTTGGAGAATGTTCTCTAGAAGGAAAGAGAAGCGAAAGCGACCAAAGCGACCTTCCAAAAGGCAGTAGCCCTCTCAACAAAGGAAGAAGTCGAAAGGATTCAAAAATTATCCATTTCAGAACAGGTTAAAGGAGACGTAATACTTAAAGTGTGGGAAGCATACGTGGCTGAAAATAAAAGAATAACTAGAGATGTCAATGATGATTTCCAGGGAATTTTTGATCTCTTAGAAAAGACTTCATTGAATATCGTAAAAAATGACTGTCCTGGATTATTAGGTGAGATTAACATTGTCAAGCACCAGCTAAGGTTCAAAGAAGAGCTGGAGGAAATGAAGATAGAGATTTCAAAAATTAAAGTAATCAATATCACAGAAATCGACAAATGGATGGTGACACCGAACTTAAAGTTGCAAACTATTATGTTCACAGGGAAAATGATAGAGGATCGTTTGCCCGAATTACAAAAAAGATTCTTCATATTTGAAGCAAAAGAGATACCAGACGCTCCCAGCATGTTTGTGAAATTTTTGGGAAAGTGTGTTCACTCTCTTGAGGCAGAGAAAGGAAGTTCATCATCACAAACGTAAAAGCACTTTTTAGTATATTTTCATCATTAGAAATTAGAAAAGAAATGTAAACGTTTGACATTACTCATATATGTAACCGTAATCTTAGGAAGTTAGTTAATCACCAATGAGAAAATGTTTGATGATGATGTATAAATATATTTTCAAAACACTAAGAAAGGGCTTTTGGATTTTTTGGGAGAGAGCCGATTGTATTAACATTTTTCCAATCCATCATAATATATGATACAGACGAGATTTTGAATCCTGCGAATTTGTAGCTATGTGTTCTTTAACCCTGTTTATCATACTTTTATATGTTTTTCTTTCACTGTTTTTCTAATGAATAATCAATTTGAAGTTATCTGCAAACATATTTTATAGTTTAGATTGATTCAGATATCAAATTATTTACAACTTTTCCTCTGAAATTGCTATCAGTGATTCTAAGACCTGTGAATCTTTTGAACCTTAATATTTAATACTTCATTAGAAATCCTGTTTTCTTCTTTATTTCCTGTTATTATATGAGATTCTTTCTTGATTAAAACCTCATATTTTTCAGTAGTATTTCTTTGTTATTTTATAATTCTCAAATTGTTGCAAATCCAGGAAACGGCCTCGACTGTATTTATGTTAATGTTTTGAGTTTTAAAGTTATTTTTCCTATTCTCATCTCTAAAAAAAAAACTAAAGTAACAATTAAATAAACTCTTTCACGACCAAATTAAATCTTATTCTCCATGACTGTCCCAAATAACAGACAACCTAACATTGAACCTAGTCTTCAAGATCAAACCAGTATTGCTCTAAACTTATTTAATACCATCCTACAAACAACAACAAACCGGACCGAATTGGAACGTTCATGGGCTGCTATTGAGAGAGATATTAGCATCCAAGAACAATGGGAAGCTAGATAGAGACAGTTGAGAAATTGATACTGTTTTATTCTTCTTTCTTGATTCTTATCCTTTAATTATATTTATCTTTATGGATGCCTTGACTGTATACTTTACAGCCTTAAAGTATAAACTCAGGAACAACAACACCTTCAAAGTCGAGTCAAATGATTCATCTTTTATCATCAACTATTCCTGTTGATATCCCCAAAACAGTAGGATAAACACAATCTTCAGAATTGGGAAGCCCTATTTCATCATTAACTCCTTTATAGTCGACTTTTGGGACCCCTCATCTCGAATTCATATATGTAAGTGACCTTACTCCTATATCTAGAGAAGAGATACCTTCCTCTGACTACTTTTTTAGTAAGAATAAGAAGTTTGTAGTAAAACAGGAAACGCATCTGAGAGAAGGCACAATGGTGAATAAACATAGAGTGCTCGTAGATGAGCAGAACCTAGAAGAGGAAGATTTCTCTACAGAAGTAGCAGGCTCTATGGGATCTTTGGAAACGACCAATTTATTCTCAGTTGACTCTCTGGAAACAAGGCTGAAGAAGAAAAATCAAATGATAGCTCAGTTGGAAGACCAAATAAGGCACACAGAAAATATTATTCGAGAGGATGTAAATGAAATAATTGAACACGCCAGAACTGCTGACAAGAAGGAAATGCAATTGTTGAAGTCTAGTTTAGAGGAAGCGAACAAGAATATGCAAATGAGTCAAGTACAGGTTATTTAGCAGGAATATTTAGTGAGACAAATACAGGATGAGTTGAAGTCCATTAAAGAACAAGTTGTGAATATAACAACATTTCAAGCCCAAGCAATAGAGGTGCCTGAGAAACTACAAGAAGAACAACAAAACATGCTTTCTAAAATATAAATCGTCCAAAACTACTTTCTAGAAATAATCTAATCATTGGTTAACATTGCTTTCAAGGAGAAAGAGGCTACAACATCTCGTGCTTCTTTTCAAAAGGCAGTAGTGTTTTCGGCTAGAGAGGAAGTACCAACAATCCCAAATCTAACTGTAGAAGAATAGATCAGGGGAGAAATCATATTAAACACATGGGAGGCCAATATTGTCGAAAGAAGGAAAATGGAAAGAGAAGTTAAGAAAGAATGTGAAGAAGTGTTTGATAAGCTAGATACAAAAACACTGGGCATTGGTAAAGGTGATTGTCCTGGGCTATTAGGATAAATCAATGTTGTAAGGCATCAACTGAATATCAAGGAGAGATGGAATGAATCCCAGCTCTAGATTTCATAATTGAAGCAGCTTGACATCACCCAAATGGATAAGTGGCTAATAAAGCCAAATATACAGTTGCATTCGACAAAGTTTGAAAAGGGAAAGATTGAAGACAGGTTGCCCCAAATTCAGAGTAATTTGTATGTGTTTGAAGCAAAGGATATGAAAAAACCATCCACAATTTTGGTGCAGTTTCTAGACAGGTGCGTCGAGTGTTTTGGACCGAGCGAAGGAAGCGCTTCAAAGAAATGATGAAGTAATGCATGTATGCTCATTTTTGTTCAATTGGTAGAAAAGTAAAAAGTAACCGAGCAAGAGGGCTCAAATTTTGTATTCTATAACCGTTAGCACCTAGGAGATTAGGATAATACCAACTGTCTAGGGTTGATAATTTTCTTTGTATAAATACAATTTTGAAAGACGCACCAGGGGGGGATTTTCGTGGGTTGATTGTAGCAAATAATTTTTTCATTTCCCAGAATTAATACAAATGCAAATTGAAGACTCCAAATCCCATCAAGTTGTTCCTCTGTTATTTCATATTTACCATCATTTCTTATATATCTTTGATGAATTCTTAGGTGCAATTTAGTACAACCTCTACTGTGGTGATTGATTATTTTAGTCATCTAATCGTTTACATCTTTTCCTCTGTATCAACTATCAATAGGTACAATACCTGTGATTTACTTAGATTTCTATATCTTATGCTTCATTAAAGATTTTCTTGTCTATTTTCTTCTTCTGTCACAAAGTGAGATTCTTCCTTGGTTGATGCTTCACATTGTTCCACAGCTTTATGTTTTCTTTCATTTCATGCATGATTTTCAGTTTAACTTAGATACGGGAAACAACCTTTGATTTTGTTATACTATTAATTCAAAATTTGGGATTTTTTTCTTACATAATCTAAAATAGAAACAACAACCTAAAAAATAACAAATCTTTAAAACTCTTTTTCCTCCATGATTGTACATGTTACGAGAAAACCCAATATCGAACTCGGTTTTACAGATCAAACAAGTATCACTTTAACTCTTTTTAACACCATCTTAAAAACTGTTGCCACCTGGATTGAACTTGAATGTTCATGGGCAGCCATTGAGTAGGAAATTAGCATCCAGGAACAATTGGAAGATAAACAAGACAACTCAAAAATCAACCATAGGTCCTTTTGCCCTAAGATTTGTTTTTCCTTTCTTTATATCATAGACCCTCTTTATTTTTGAATGCCTAGACATTATACTTTCAAGCCTTAAGTATAAAATCTGTACCAACACCTCTCATGTCACAAATTCATCAATGAAAGGATTTCGACCCGTCATCGTCATCAAGCACATCAAGGACAATCCGCTTCCTCTTGCTAATGTTGATCAGGTCGGTGTAGTGCACTTTCTCCTTGAGGCTTATCTCGTTTCCCTCCTAGATCAGATCCCTTCTTGTTGTGTTCATTAGTCAATATCCTTACAATTCTAATGATTAAAATCTCTATGCCTATCTATACAATTGGTCATTAATTTCCTTTCTCAACTGATTCTCTTAAGATCACAGTCAAGTTTTAGTGTTCCCAATGGCTTTGTTCGCACACACTATACTATCTTATTTGTTTTTTTTCTTCTTGAAGTTACAACTAAATATCCATTGTGGAAGCCTTGCCTAACATCATATAGGCTAATCATAACACCTATAGGTCTTGTGTTGGTTCTGAAACTCACTTTGGGAGAAATTTGGTCCTTTAAGCTCCTAAACAGTGCTAAGCGCATTGGACATTAGTTGGCAGTTTTGGAGTATTTATAAATTTGTGTTATTAATGCATAATCTCAGACTTAATGGGTTGATCAATATCTTATACATCAAAGTTGACCCGAAAACTAATGAAATTAAATTTGGATGAAGCACCAATGAACACGGGCCCCGAACTTTCATTAAAAAATGCCTTTGGGTGCAATTTTTCGACATCCATCAAAGTAATTTTTCATCTCTAAAACAGAATAATTGTATTATTCTCTCCATTACGATTCCAACGTAGCTTACAGAATCCAAATTTGAGGTCCAAAAGTGCCAAAATAATCATCTAGGATTTCCCACCATCCAAGCCTCGATAGTCATGGCCATTAGTATAAATATGTCCACTCAAATGATAGAACAACATGTTCATTTATATTGATAGAAATGTTTTTCTTTTCTCTCTGCGTTGCAAAAAATGGAACCTCAATCAGGCATCATAAGAGGAAGTTATGATATTTTGAACTCAAGCTCTCATCATCTCTCATTAGTTCAACACTTAGAATGTTTCCAATTTTTCTTTCCCCAAATGAAGGAGTTCCCTTCAACTCTTACGAACTTCTTGGAGGAGTAACCTTCAACCTTCTGAGCTGCTCGGATGAGTTTCCTTCAAAGCCTCCGAGAAATTTTGGGGAAGTTGTTAATAAAGCCTCCAAGCAAGTTCAGGGAAGTTGTTAAGAAAGTCTTCTAGCAATTTCAAAGGAGTTGTCATCAACTCCTCCGAGCAAAAGAAAACCACCTCTCGTAAATCGACCATAAATTTTGACTCGGGTGTCAGTTTTGTGACTTCTTTATACCATCGAAAAGGTATTTCATATCTCTACAAATTTATATGTATGTGATTTGATAAATTCCTAATATATAATATACTTATTCCAGTTCATAGGAGTTACCATCAACTCTTCCTACCAGGTCGGAGGAGTTAGTTCAAACTCCTTTAAACATAAGAAAACTGAATTTCAAAAAATTGTCATAACTTTTGACTCGAGTGTCCATTTTGCGACTTATTTATACCATTGGGAATTTATTTTTGAGCTCTACAACTTTCTAGTTATGTGATTTGAGAAATTACAAATGCATGGTGCACTTATTCCACTTTGGAGGAGTTCCCTTCAACTCTTCTGAGTTGTTCGTAGGAGTTCCCTTCAACTCTTCCGAGCTACTCAAAGGAGTTTCCTTCAAATCCTATGAAAAGTTCAGTGAAGTTGTTAATAAAGTCTCCAAGCAGGTCAAAGGAGTTGTCATCAAATCCTTTGAGAAAAAGAGAACTACCTCTCGTAAATCGATCATAACTTTTGACTTGGGTGTCCATTTTGTGAATTTTGTATACCGTTGGAAAGGTATTTCATATATATATAACTTTATAGTTATGTGATTTGAGAAATTCCTAATTAAGTGTACACTTATTCTAGTTTGTAGGAGTTACCAACAGATCCTCCAAGCAGGTCGAAGGAGTTAGTTCAAACTCCTCCGAGCAAAAGAAGACTGAATTTTGTAAAATGGACATAACGTTTGACTCATGTGTCTGTTTTTCATGTTCTTTATAACATAGAAAAGTGTTGGCACAGGGGAAGACCCATGTTTCATCTCTAASAGTGCACCAATAATCCCTAACTATCGGCCCTTTYGGCAACACCTGGGACACGAATCTCTATGAAGTCTCACCTGAGGTAGAGGCAGGGGTGGTTGCAGGACTCATATTTATGCAACCTAGCTGGGACACGGATCTGTGATTACAAAAMCTTAATGGAGCACTTAGCAGTCATCATTCATTAGTATTTAACCTAAGTTCACAGTGCATATAAACCCTAATAACAAAGCATCACTATATTCAAGAACTAAGCATATAAACAAAGATCATATCTATTATCGTATTCACATCATTGGGTACTAAGCTATCATATTCATCTAAGCATTCATCCATACAATAAGCATAAATCATATGAACTATAAAACATTCACAATGTACAAGGAAACCACAATGCACAAAGCAAGCACAACATTGGATATACGTGGTTCACCCCCAGCCTGGGGCTACGTCCACCAACTCTTCTCTTTATTGTCTCCTATCAATCTTCTACATGCACAGAGCCACAAGATCCTACTCCACATAGGAAAGGAGATCTGCGCACACTTCGCTAGATCATCCTTCCCCTATCTAGGTTACAACACACAGCCTTTACATGTACTCTTACAGTCCCTTGAACTTAGCTCTTCCATTTCTCAACACAACATGCACAAAGAAATTACAATTTACACTTATCACAACATCACACAGATGTGTATCTTGCCTTATCACTTAGAAAGGTTCCAAGTCATTGGCCCCTTCTTACATCACCTAGCTTTCTATTTATACTTTACGAAATGGCCTAAACATGGGTAAACCCATGGGTTGACATCCCCATACCCGTTACATAGCTAAAAACCCAAAAATCCCTAATTAAGGGGCCAAGATCCCATGATCTTCACTTCGACTTGCGCTCCGCCTTTGACAGCCTGTTAAAGTCCCAAAATAGGTCAAACCTGACCAAGGATCCTCAAAACTTGGTCAAGGGCCAACATGCCCCTAATGCTCACCTCTGACTCGTCCCGAGTCACTCTAATCTAGGTAGCTCTGCCTCAAAATCCTCGAGCTTGGCTTGAGCTTCTTCGACCTGTTGCTTCACCAGGGCCTCCTATTCGACAAACTCTTGAATCACTGTTTCATTGACATGTCCCTCTAAGATTTGTTTGACTGTAGTTACTACTTGTTCCATTTCTTCTCCTCACCCTTCATTCTCCTTGAACAGTTGGAAAGCCTCATCCTGAATTGGTTGGAGCCTCTGAGTCACTTCCATGAATTTTCTCTGAATGGTGTGGACCTATTGTTGAGAAGTGCGTTGTTCCTGGGATCACTTCATCCTTTCAACTGCTGACAAGAGATTTAGTTGTGCCTGTACTGTCAATTCTTAATTCTTTTCTTCCTGGAGTTGTGGCTCTAGTGTCATCAGTTCAGGGCCCTCANTTTGACTGTAGTTACTACTTGTTCCATTTCTTCTCCTCACCCTTCATTCTCCTTGAACAGTTGGAAAGCCTCATCCTGAATTGGTTGGAGCCTCTGAGTCACTTCCATGAATTTTCTCTGAATGGTGTGGACCTATTGTTGAGCAGTGCGTTGTTCCTGGGATCACTTCATCCTTTCAACTGCTGACAAGAGATTTAGTTGTACCTGTACTGTCAATTCTTAATTCTTTTCTTCCTGGAGTTGTGGCTCTAGTGTCATCAGTTCAGGGCCCTCAGTAAGTCGCTCATAAGTTTGTGTGTTGCGATCACTTAGTTGTTTACATTCCAAATCCAAGTCTTTGATCCTCTCAAATGTGCTCCGGGAAGTGGCTTCTCTTTAGTCTCGCACGTCCTGTGGAGTGCTTGGCACTTCTTGTAGCTTTAAGTATGTTATTTTTTGTTGAAGCTATTGGATGGCTTCAACAAGTTGTGTTACTTGACACTCCACTGGTTCTTCCACTTTTTTCTCTAATCCGATCATAGACCGAAGTGATCTGCTGACTGCCTCTTTTACTCCAACCTAATCGGCGAGCAGTTGTTCCTTCTCTTTCTGGATCTGCTCTTTCTCCTTGTTGAACTTCGTTTAGAGGTCATCCTTCTCTTGTTGCGCAACTCAATGTTTTTATACCACTTCTTCATGTGCTTGCTTTAGGGAAATTGTGGCATGTTCTTTTTCTTCTTGTGCATGATGAAGGTGAACTTCGATCACATCAGCTATTTTGCAGAGTTGGGTAGGCTCCTCTCCCAACTCTGGTTCTTCTGATGGAAAGGGTGCAATGGAAACTATGCGGCTGGAGTGAAGGGCCTGATGTACCCCTCTGAGTTCTATCTCAATTCTAAAATACATGGTTGCTTGTTTGGATTCAGTGTTCTGCAAGAGGTCCTGTGAGGCATTGGATATGATTGCGATGATAAAGTTGAAGTCATCATGCATGAGTACAGTTTGTAGCTTAGTCTTAGTAGATTTGGAATTCTTCCGGGAAGTAGGTTTCATGGGGGAAACATTTATTTTCTTGGAGGGATCAGTCTCATCAAGAGGATCCCTAGGTGGTGTTACTTCTACTGATATTCTTTCCCATTGGTTTCTTCTTTATCTACTTCTTCATTACCCCCTCATCTAGGTGATTCTGAAGCGGTTTCTTATGATGCACTACTCAGTTGTTGGACCTCTTATGTATTCTTCCTTCTTCTATTTCTAGGTGTATCATGTGCTTCACGAGTGGCCTCCAGGCTTCCTATTTGTTCAGGGTCAGACAGTTATGTAGGGTCATCAGGGATAAGGAGATCTACTAGCCAGTCCTTGGTGATTTATTCTAGGTCCTCCTCTGTGAGATTATAGTATGAATGAAGCTCTTCTTTAATCTCGTATGCATGCACAGTGATATAAATGAAGTGTCGATCTACATGGAACTTCATAAGTGGCCTAAAGCAGTGTAGAGTGTTCGACGTCATACAAAGGATAGCTTCAATAGCCCTCTTTAATTGGAGATAATAAGTATGTAATACTGCATTCGGTTGCCATTGTTTCCCCATATCACTTGATTACCATATCTTGGTGAACTTCATAGTGAGTGGCTCGAATGGTTCAATGTCCAGGAATGTTGCACCTTTTGGCATCTCCCAAGCAGTAAACGCGATGAGGATCATCATCCAACAAAAATGGAACTCATAGCCCTAATCTTGAGCTTAGCAATGATCCCATTCTAACTAGTTGACTATGTACTTTTCACATTTCATCTGGAGTCCTTCCACGCATTTTCCAGTGAGGTCAACAACGAACCCTGTGACCTTCGTGGGTCTGTTTTTTCTCACTAGATTTCATACAATCAGTTGGCAGGCCAGGCGCACTACACCATTCTGGATGGAGGCTACCTTGTAGACTCACGTCCCCTTTTCTACATCACCATATGTATCTTTAATACTCTGTGTCAGTGCATGGTCTCCAACCTTCCCTGGGTAGAAGTCTTGTAGGTCAGGTCCCTGCATGCCCAATCAGGCGATCCTGTGGATCAGTGCCAGATCGACGATGATGCATCCGTCTAGCCACATATAGCCTCCATGGAAGAACGACATCAGGAGCTTAACGCATGCATTAACCTCTTGGTTCCTTCCATAATGTGGTATCTTCTTTACGTTCAAGACAGTGGACTGTGCGAGGTCCATATTCCATGGTTTGGGGAATATCCTCGAGTTCTTCCCCTTTGTCCTAGTCAAATACATGTGAGGAGCGAGTATGTTGTAGTTCTTTCCATCCCCTAGGTTGAATTCGTTGAATTTTAATACCATGATGTTATCCATTTGTGGTTGGAATACGCGTATCCCCATCGAGAGGTACGCAGTAACCAGAGTGTAATCGAAGTCCCTTGGGACACTATCACGACTCACCATGCCAGCCAGAGGCAGGATGTAGTCAGGAAATATAGTCGGGATTAACTTCGCATTCGCCAAGTCATATTGATGCTTGGTTCTCTTCTCAGCTGTAGGTCGGGATGATCCAGATCCACGAGCAGTAGATGGAGAGGCTTGCACTCCTCGCGTCGATGGATCTTGAACTGATGTGGAAATCACTCTCTTTGCCATTAGATTGATTAAAATTTCCTCCACTGATTTTTCCACAGCGCTGATCTCGTCCGACATGCACGCACGAGATCGGGTATCTCAAGCTGATGAACAATTTCTCAATGCAATAGAATTGATGGCAAGGTCGTAATAAGCACAACACAGTAGTAATGAGATCTCTTGTTGGCTTGGATACAATTCACAAAAGTGTTCTCAGTGCAATAGTCGACGAGATAAGTAGAAAACGATGTAACAGATCCTTTCAATGGACAAGGAGCCTTCATCAATACAGTTATGTCTGTTAGGGTGCGGTCCAACGGTCCGATGGCGAGATTTCTGGTCATAATTGTTGTTCTAACCATTCAGGAACGTCGGTCTAATGGTCATAATGATTACAACGATTATATCGCTCTAGCATGGTGAAGTTCCATGTTGCGTTATTCTGATATCCCGACGAAGTTCTAGTTTTGCAAACCTTCCTTCTACGAAGTTCCCTCTAGAACCTCCTACAACTTTTCAAGCTTTGCTCTCTTCTTACTAAGATTTCTATCCTTCTTCCCTGTGATCTGCATTATTGGGTTACTCTTCCCATTCTGATTATTTTCTTCTATCAACATATTAACTTTGTGTTGTTGATGGTCTTTCATAAGTTTTAAGGGCAATACTTCTTCTTTTTCTAGGGTAGGTTCTCTACACTCTTGTATGGACAAGTTTTTCAAGTCGGCTTGTGTTATTTCAACTTCGACATCCATATTTCTGGTCCTCAGTAACTTTGACTGGTCCTCTTGTTATTTCAATAAGTGTTCTATTCTCTTAGTCATGAAGTCTCTTAGTTATTTCTTCTTCTGTTCTAGGGTTTCCTCTTCTTTTCTTCTGGTCTAATCCTTCTCGATCCAGGTTTTTCCTAGTAGCATAGCAAATTCGTTGCTTCTCTCATTAAATTTAACAACCTCAAAATATTCCTTTGTCAAAGTTCCATGGGCACTCATAGATATCTATGTAAGTCTTCCACATAGGGGTATCAACTTTCCTCTAAATAATCCTATTCCCCCTAATGAAGGACTCATAGCAGTATTTCCTGAAATTTCCCAGGTTCTTTCTGTCATGATATTCAAATGTGTGTCCTCATCCATAACACAGTCAATGTCGAAGTGTCCTATTCTTGTTTCTATGCACTCTTTTTCTTTGAAAATCTCTGATACATTGATATTTCTATGATCATTCAAGGTTTCTTTCATTTGTAGTAATACATTCTCTGATTCTTTTTGGGGTTCTTCCATGGTCTCAGTTGCTTGACCTTTCTTAGGGTTTTCTTGCCTCGTATTCATTCTTTCAAGCTTAGCAATCATTCTAGGGCAATCCAAAACTTCATGGTCCATATCTTTACAACAAATACAACTAGGTATTCTACCAAGGAATTACTTCGCAATATGTCCTGGTCTTCTACAACTGTAACAAAGAGTTAAGCCTCTTTTTTTTTAAATGGTCCCCATCTTTTCTTGCATTGGGCACTAGGATCATAATAGCTAACCTGCAAAAAATTCTATGTACGATGTTGCATCCATTTGTTATTCCAAACATTCTTTCTATGCACAGGAATAACATATCTTTCACTATTCTTATCAGATCTACTCATATCAAATATTCCTTCTTCTAGCTATGCCCTAGTTTTCAAGCTAGGACAAAATTTATCAAACATACCTAGATCCATACTTTTGAAACAAAAATTTCCACTTATCTTACCTTTTCAATCAAAACTTTTCACCATTATTACCTTTATCAGAGCACAAAGCTTCAAAATCTTACCTCTTTTCTTTAGATCTAACTTCTCTTTTTAGCACAGAGCTTTACAAGTCAAGTAGAATACTGCGCACTAGGGAAACAGATCTACACACAGAGCTTTCTATTTTCTTCAGTTTCCAACAATCACAATTTCAAGTCCTAGCAACAGAACCATTTGTTGGCACGGGGGAAGACCCAGAGTTCAGCTCTAAGAGCACACCAAAAATCCCTAACTACCAGCCCGAAGTAGATGAAGTCTCACCTGAGGTAGAGGCAGGGGTGGTTGCAGGACTCAGATGTCTACAACCTAGCTAGGACACAGATCTATGATTACAAAACCTTAATTGAGAACTTAACAGTCATTAGTCATCAGTATTTAACCTTATTTCACAGTGGAGATAAACCCTAATAATAGAGCATCTCTATATTCAATCACTAGGCATATCAACAAAGATCAGATCTTATATTATCTTATGAACAACATTAGGTACTACGCTATCATATTCATCTAGGCATTCATTCATACACTAATCATAAATCAGATTAACTATAAAACATTCACAATGCACAAAGAAACCACAACACCAGATATACGTTGTTCACCCCCATCCCGGGGCTACGTCCACCAACTCTTCTTCTCTTTATTGTGTTCTGTGAAACTTCTACATGGACAAGACCAAAATATCCTACTTCTCATAGGACAGGAGATATGCATGCACTTCGTTATATCCTCCTTCCCTGAGCTAGGTTATAGCACAAAGGCTTTACATAGACTCTTACAGTCCCTTTCCCTTAGCTCTTCTAGTTCTCAACACATCATGCACAAAGAAATTGCAATTTACACTTAGCACCACATCACATAGATGTGTATCTTTCCTTAGCACTTAGCAAGGTTCCAAGCAATTGGCCCCTTCTTACATAACCTAGATTTCTAGTTATACTTTACAAAATGACCTAAACATGGGTAAACCCATGGGCTAACATCCCCATACCCATTACATAGCCAAAAACCCAAAAATCCCTAATTAAGGGGCCAAGATCCCATGATCTTTAATTCGACTTGCGCTTCGCCTTTGACAACCTATCGAAGTCCCAAAATAGGCCAAAACTGACCAAGGATCCTCAAAGCTTGGTCAAGGGCCAACAAAAAGGTATCTTCGAGATCTATAACTTCCTAGTTATTTGATTTTAGAAATTGGTAACCTATGCTATACTTTTTCTTTTTTTATTAAGATCAGACACCTTATTGATAGCCTCGAATAACACCGTAACTCGACCACGAGCAAAGGAACCATGAATTGAACTCATGGAAGTTTATAAATTAAACTTCAAATATTTTATCCCCCATTTATTTTCATTCAAATGACTATTCTTGATAGTTTATCTGGATTTACTCTCATCTATTTTATGTTGAATACTGTCAATTATCGAGAAAGGAGGATAATTCTCAACATTATCACGATGAAAAATAAAACTAAATATGATGAAGGAGAAATAAAAGAATATGTAGTAGTAATGCAGGAGCAACAAATAACATAGAAGGAAAATGTATGAAGAAGGGATCTAGAAACTCCATGACGATCGACTGTCAAACTCAGGATGACGAAGATGCCCTCATACCCAAAGCTAGTATTCATGAAGCGCAAGACACATATGGCTGAAATCCATGACGACTCATTAGTGATAGGAGACAAATTTGAGATGTAACCATTGTTCTTATTGTTCATCATCGCAAAGAGGATGAGTACAAACACTATAAGAAGAAAGGTCATCAAGGGAAACAAAAGGTCAAAGATCTTATTAAACCTCAATAAATACTAGAATAGAACAGAAATAAAGGGATTTTGGATCTTCAAACATTGTACACCTATGAACTACTTCGAGAATATAGTATCAACTAAAATTGGAGAGTTGTCCTAAGAGTTTTCATGTACTATTGTTGAAACTGTTAATACAGAGAAGCCCTCAGGGCCAAATTTTGACTAAGAGAACCACTTGCATGTGTTGTTATTTTGTTGCGAACTATTTCAATTGGAATGTTTGTTCATCACATTGGTTGTAAGAGCATGTTTGTTTATGGAATATTATGATGCAATATATGTCTTCTTGCAATTTTCTCATTCTTTCTTATATTACATGTCATGAGCGAATGAGTTGCTAATGTATGTGATATAGTAACTTAGACTATTCTAGTTATATATTCATGTGCATGTGTTATCTGACTTTATTTCTTCATTTTGACTATCTAGGTGAAGCTATTGGCAGAGTTAGTTTCAAGCTACGACTCCTTCACTTATGTTAATTCGCTCCTAGCTAGGATAGGTTAGATCAGAATTAGATTAGGCTTGCATTTAGATAGTCTTCATCTACATCTTTTGTTTTCACAACCACCCATCACTCACCCTCATCAATGGAATGGGCTACAACCAGTAGAACCAAAATAGTAATGGTTGTCGGTCTAGATTTCGGATGGGTTCCCTATTACAAATGGTAGGAGGTCTAATTGGGACTTCTTACTGGGGAGAACCCCTTACTATTATTGGGAAAATTTGGACCCGTCAACACCCGCCACCAACACTTATCCCTCTTTTTCATTCGTGGACTCACTAACTCATGGGTACATAATTCTATAGTCTTCATTTCCTAAGTTCGTCTGAGGAATCCCACCACTTAACCATTTTTCCATCTACACAGACTCATGGACTCATGGATTCGCAGATGAAAAATTATATAACCTTTCTTTCATAAGTCTTTCTGAGAAGTCCCAACACTTAACCATTTTTCCAATAGTCCAAGAAGTCTGTATGAGAAGTCCCAACAATTAACAACTTCTAAGAAATTTTAACAGCCAATATTCTGTCTATAATTAACAAATCAAATACCCATATTATAAGCACTTGATATTTGCACAATAAGCATAAAACACATGATAACATAAACAATTATTTTAGTAATTTAAAAAACCACATGGTAGGCACTTATCTGAAACTAGAAATTAGTTGGAAACTGATGAAGGGTGTTCCATTTTCCACCCAACCATAGGCACAATCGCTCTTGGTGTATTCCTCAAATTTTCACCCCCTATCTAGATCAAGATGCCATGAGAGAAGTTCTTTTTTTTCTTAGCAAAAAAAAGGGACAAAGCTTACTCTAATTTTCCCACGGGAACCTAGTAGTCCAGTATTATATTCACCAAGAAAGGGGGTCTTCTGTGATTTCTCACAAAATCCCTCAATCTTATATAAAACCGTGTTTATGAGCTTGAGTAGAAAACAATGCCCAACATTTTCTGCACCCAGAACAATTTTTCTTCTCAATTCTTTTCAAAATCGGAGATCCTCACATGCTCTTCTCTTCTAGAATGGTCTCCAGACCCACTCATGTGTCTTCCTCGTCCCCTCTACCCCCCAATTTATTTTAGCTTCTTTCCTTCTACAACAATATTTTGTGGGTCCATTTCCCAAATGGTGGATCAGATCAAGAAGTTTCCATATGGGGTACTCTTACCTTCTCCTCATTGACTCTTAAGGAAGACTTCCCAACTACTAGTTTGACTGGTAATTAAATTCTCTAGGGTCAAAGACTGTTCTAGGTATGAGTAATTCAAATCCATCAGAGTACGAGCCTGGTAGGGGTCATCTCAACCATTATTAGTTCCCCTCACCATTCTCTCTCATGCATCATAATCTATATTGGAAACACCTTCAACAATTGTGAAACGATTTCCATTTTATTTAATAACATAAATATTTACATTACCTTCTATAGAAAAGGTTCATTATTTACAACCTCCACTCATAACCAGTCCGTTCATAGTCATTTTGTAAAATAAAATTTTATTTATATGATGGGAAAACAATGGTTTTACAATGGAAATGAAAAAGGATAATTCTCTTCCCTTATTAGATGTTCTCATCTCTCAACTTCCCAGTGGTTCCCTTATCCATCATTTTTATCTAAAAATATGCATAGCCATCAATACCTCCCTGCCAACTCTCACCATTGATCCGAAAAGATCTTTTAAAGAAAATGGTTGAGTTTGAAAGCATGAGTTAAATTACCATTTAGGAATTTGATGAAAGAAGAAGAATCAATGATGAAACATAGAATCCATAAATAAATATACAGATCTGGAAATAAGCATGAAGAAACAACAAACGAGAACAACAAAATTTGATAACGGAGTTCAACAATATTGCCTACATCTTCGGGCCTTCATCTCAGTGGGTGAGGCTTTATTATTTCTATTCAAAGCTTCAAAATTACATAATACCAGTTCCAAATGGATTACAAACTGATCTAGTTATGTTCTACCAGATCTCAAGAACCCATCAAAACTGATGGCACTGAAAACGGATGAACGAAACTCCCAGAAATGGCCCACAAAGGTGCTCTCCTCAATGGATTCTCTGCATAAAAGCGGCTTTGGCTCAACAATTCTTCATCATTTCCATGTTCTTAACTTCCTTTTCATGTCTTCAAGAACCTCTAGTTTATATAGACTAGAAGTGGGTAACAACCTCCCAACTTCTCCCCAATATCTGGCCTCAAAAAGGGCTCTAGATCCCCCAATATCTGGCCTCAAAAAAGGCTCCAGATCCCCCAATATTGGCCAAAATCTCTCAAAACTGTTGAAAAATCCATAAAAATCTTGTAATATAGTTTAAAAACCTTTAATAGGAAAAATGCAGGGCGCAACCCCCTTCCTCCGCACTCCTGGGCATATGGGGTGTTGTCATATGGCCCTGGTCTAAGACCTAGCATGATAACCCCCTCCGGAATAGGCCCATGGACCTCTGGTCTTAGCACATGTGTCCATGGCCTTATCCCTTCCACACGCCTGAACCTGTTTTAGCCCCTATTCTAGTGTCTTGTTTGGTGGGCTAGCCCGTCCAATCGGGTGCTAACTCTAGTCTTCCGCGCCAACTGTCAAAGGAATGGGCCATATGCTATATGGTCTTGTGGTAACGTTTTGTGGTATGTGTTGGGGTTTTGGAGCTATACCACATTCCGGGCCAATGGTTACATGACAGGGTTCTATATAAGTGTGTCGGGGTTGGGGCTAGGCCCTATCTCTTTAGTCTGTCTGAATACAATATATTTCAATTCATATATATGTTTTACACCATAGTTAATAGGAACTAATGTGGGTGGGCTGGTAACTCGGCCCTGCCAAGTATTTCTCCACCCAGACCAGAGGTCACGGGTTCGACTCCCCGGGGAGTCACATAAATTTTACCACAACAACCAATTAGGGGTTACCACATGGCAACCCATGACTGGACCACATGGCACCACATTATTCTTCCAAATAAACACCAAGTGTCAAACTCAGATTTGTCCACCTACACCTTCATAATCAATGCCATTGAACCTACCATGTCACTGTATGACCGTACGACCTCTACAGTCACCTGCCACATCAACACTGTACGGACTGTATAATCAACATTTTTTTTTGCCTGTTTGGCAAAACGAACAGACCGCAATATATTTCGCATATGGTGCATGTTTGAGCCCATTCAAGTTTTTTTGGGCTCGTATTGATGAGGCCTACGCACAAGTCCATTTTGAAGCCATTCGAAGTAATTTGATTTTTAGGCCTTCCTAGATCCATTCTCAATCACACCTCCCCACTAAAGATCTTTTGGTCCTCCAAAAGGATACTAACCAATCATCAAGTGTGGGATAGGCCACCCCACTTGTTCTTTGTCTTTAAACTATGTGTTGTGCACCCGTCTCATCAAGATCAACTGTAAAACAATCATGATAATTGATAGCATATTGTTAGCCACTTTTACTCTTTCACATCTTACTGAAGCCACTATCATCCATGTTGACAGCATTACTAATTGTTAGCGATATTTCTTGTCTCGGGACAAGAAATAGAAACAAGACAACGAAAGTCCTGAATCCCCGAGAGTTAATAGGGACCGTCCATCTGGAAAGGACGCGTGGCAAGAGATCAGCGTAATCGGGGAGGGTCCCGACAGGGATGTGTCCATCGGAGTTGAAGCCATCGGGATATCGGGGTTCTTGGAGGCAAGGGAACCGTTGCATCAAACACTACGATATCGCGATACGCGATATCCCAACACCAAGAGTGTGGGGC
>SNQJ01S0022761.1:21432-44629 GCA_010110895.2 Picea sitchensis
TATTCTTTTTCACAAAGTTTTGTTTATGATATGTTTCAATTATTTCATGTATTGATGTAAGTTGAATATTTCTTATTCTAACTATTCTTTAGTTCATCTTATATATATTGTGCAATCATCTAATTTATCTTGTTCATTATAAGTTATCTTCCCATATTCAATTTGTATATTTCAATTTGTAATAATTCCTTCTTGTATCCTACAACATTGTTTATTTTTGTATACGTTGTATTTAATTCTTTTGTTATATAATCTAATTGACCCCTTGCCCAACCCTTGGGCACTAGTCTTAGTTGACCTTATAGAAAGGTTTGATTCTCATTAAAAGATTTGCACCTGCATTGTTGCTTGCCATATAGGCTAGTTTCCCCTTACCTTTAACAAACTAAAATTAACTCCTAGAATTAATTTAATAATTCATATAGTAACTAGGGTCTACCCCCCTTGGCTTCCCTAGGAGTAAGCCTAGATGGAAGAAGTTCAAGTCGAGGTGACAGTGGGCTTGAACTTAGGCATTGTGTCTCCAAGGACACACTAAGTGGATTGGACTTAGTCCACATTAGCAAGTGTGTATAAGGACGGCAACACCATGGACAGTTATTCTCCTAGGGCATTGCCCGGACAGGTAGAATGGTCCATGACAGTTATTCTCCTGGGGATTTGCCCAGGCAGGTAGAATGATCTGTCTCCCTAAGTTCATAGTAGTGACCAGAGTGGGGAGATTGGTACAGGATTGACATTTTCCCTAAGTTCACAATAGTGGCCAGAGGGGGGGGAAATGGTCCAGGACAGTCATTCTTCCTGAGTTCACAGTTGTGACCAGAGTGGGAAGAATGGTCATTGTAGCCCATGGCGTGGCTTTCATCATCTGTTGGGGCAGACATTCTTCCTGTGTCAGAGGCAGTGACCAGGATAGGAAGAATGGTCCATGTTATCCATCAAAGTTGCACTAGGATGGACTTCCAGTGAACCGCCAAAGTTTGAACATTGTTGTTCAAAATTCAGAGTTCAGAAGTTCAACCGGGCGTAAAGACCACCCTTTTCTTTTACATTTCCATAAGAATTTGTAATAAGAGATGTTGCATGATGAACTTGTAAAAGGTCTTAGCCACCTTAAGTCCTAAGCGTGAGTTATACTCTGGAGTGTTTTTTTTACTTACTAATTATATTTTGTCATTTTCAAGCAATTTATAATTTATGAGTTTTTTCACTCAATCCCTCCAGAGTTGGAGTATATGCCCATGGTTAGCCTTGAGCATGGATTTAAGCCTAGTGTCTAATGTATATTACCATACTAAACATTCTCCTAGAGTCTTATGGAAATGTACTAAGTCCCCCTTAGGATTTCTTGATTTTTTTTAGTTAATTAAAAAATTGCCAGAATTCAGCAATTTTTAATTAAAAAATAAAGATGTATTAAAAAAGTGGTACTAGGGAACTTAATAGGCCATGGAGATGTTCATTTTTGGACCTAGAGCACCCATATTACCTAAGTACCCACTTAGTTGAGCAAAAATAGTGATTTTAATCACTTAAAAGTCAGTTTTGCTCACAAAAACCAAAAAAGTCAAATAAAATCAATAAAAATCAGCAAGGGCAAAAACAAAGGAACATGTGGGAACATGTTGAAGGCAAAATAAAAGCCCAAAAGTCAAGGTGATGGTCAAAGGGAACAAATCCGATTTGATTGAGGATTGAATGGTGATGTGGTATCAAGATTTAAGCATGTGCATATTGGGAAGTGCGCCCCTCTTGGAGAGGTGGCGCATCCTTGAGATGGCAGCCCACTATGTTGAGAGGTGGCGCACCCTTGTTGCTTCAAAATTTTGTGTTGGCATGTGGATTGGATATGGGAGAGGTGGCAGCCCCTCATCCCACACTTGGCACCACCTCTTCTCCCACTTGGTGTGCCCTCCCTCTCCACTTGGTGCGCCCTCCTTCATTGAGTATCCTCCTCACTTGCTATATATACAAGCTTTCTCTCCTATTGTTAGCTAGCTTGGAGCTTGAGAAGAATAGCTTGTTGTAGCTCTATCATTGTAATATCTTTTTTATGCTAATGGAATAAAGACTTTGGAGGTCAAGATCTATGGTGGTGTGGCTCTTGTATTGGTGAATGTGGTTCATATGAGGTGATTTTGTTTCATGCATTGCTTTATATCTTGTTAGTATTGGCCAATCTATAGGAATATTGNAAGAAAGGGCAAAGGCACTGGCGAATTTAGTTGGAGGGGAAGCTATCTCTCTAGACAAGTTGGACAGCTTTTGTCCAGAGAATGGAATGATTCTTGCAAACACTACTTCAGTTGGAATGCATCCAAATGTGACGGAGACACCTCTATCTAAGGTTTGCCTCTCTTTATTCACTGACAAAGTATTTCATGGTGGCATTAGTGGAAGCTGGAATAATTTCTCAAATTCAAGTAGTGTTAGGTTTTAACCTTTTTGTTACATAAGCTTATCATGGTCGATCTCCATTATCTTTAGACTACATCATTTATTTTTCTTCTTTTGTATTTACGATAATTGGATGTTAAGATGAACAATTTTTTTATGTAGTTTTATGATACCCTAATCCTTAGTTGGAAAACCAATATACTGGAATAGAGCAGTCCCGCATATCAACTGGAATTAATAATTGGCACAACCACATGTCAAGGAAACCTCACATGTAACTAATGTGAATTGTTACCCCCCCATGCCTAGGGGTAACTAGAGGAGATCATGTCTTGAGGCCCGCAATGGAGAACATGATCTACACCATGATGATGATGATCAACATGTCCACAGACAACAACCCAACAGCCCCCTCCATTTGCCTCCCAATAGAGATCAACCAATGTTCATCACATTCAAGCAACCCAGAGTATGGGAGATGGTAAGCTATTGCTACCATGAGGTATGTTAGTCCTTCTTTTATGCAAAGTGTTGTGCTTAATTTGTTGGGCATGTGGATGAGGATTTTTGGTTGAATTTGGATAATGGATCACTGGTTTGGGAAATTGTGTCAGTTGCCTTGTTTCACTTTGGTGGTCAACTTCTATGCCCTAGTCCCGTGATGTCACCACCCAGGGAAAAGGGGTATTACTGGGGGGCCCTCCCAAGGGTAACGTTCTGGTCCCGACCATACTTAACACCTTCCATCTTAAAGCCTTTCACGTATCCTAAACTTCAGCTATGGTCCATTCTCTCATGAGAAGAGGGGTTGAAGGCCCAGAGGTTGTTTCACAACTGCTATAAAAGAATATGAAATTGATGCTAGAAAAGAAGGTGAACATATCAAAGTAAGACCACCAAAATCCGGTCCAACTTGAGCTCTACTCTTTTAGTGCTAGCCTCGATCCCAAAAAAGTAATGCTATAGCCTGAAACTTTGTACAAAGGGGATCCACAAATTTGCAAATGTAAATGAAAGCATGGACTAGAAAAAGGTAAAAAGGGGTTGGAAAAAGGTGGCACGCAAATATGGGGTAACTCAAGAGCAAGCGCACCCTCCACAAAGGCAGTCTTAAAGATGGATTAACACCATAAGCCATGAAGTAATCCCTAAACCATATCATTTTCACACTTACTCTTGGTGGGTTTTTACTTTCCCTTGTCACTCTCGGGACTTATCCCTCTACCTGGGTTATTTTATTTTCTGTCTAGGTGGCACACCTAATAGGGTTGGATGAAGGCCCTCCCATACTTAAACCTGGTAACTTACATGGGGTCCTGGGTTGGTGTGATGCTTGAAGGGGATACTGAGGTGAATTATCTTACATGGCTTATATCTTAAGTTTCAACTTACTTTGTATGTTTTAAGGACTAATGTTTCTTATGAACTTTGGCTAACCATGTTTTATACTTTGGCTTGTTTTGGATGGCCTTGACATGGTTCTTGAGGGATGTCTTGGGCTTGTACCTAGTACGTTGTGCCTTTATTGCAGGACTTTGGCACGTGTGATGGAGAGCAGTGGGTCATTCAATGACTTGCCACCCTCAGACAATGGCTCTCAGATTCTCAGAACCTTGGATGATGGATAAATGGGCTTGGTTTGAGTAGTTCTAGTCATTATGCCACACATATGGGATGAAATCCCACAGGTTGGGCAGAGCAACCTGTTATCCACTAGTTTGCACAAGATGGATTTCCTGAAGAGCCGCCAGAGAATGAGCAAGCAGTGCTCATACATGCAGAGTTCAGTGATTCAGCAGGCCTTGAAAAAGCCCATTTTTCCCTTATTTCCGCTACTGTAATAAATGTTCTAAGTATGAGCTTATATACATTCTGACCCTAGACATTGGATTATTTTCAAGTATTGGAATAAAAAAAAAAAGTCTTTGGAGCAAAATCATGGTGTGGATGTACATGTGTGGTGGTTGTATCATGATCTATGAGGTAACTTGTATTGTTTAATGCTTTGATTTGGTGATTAATTGTTAAAGTCTAATAATGTATGTTGTCATATGATTAGGTAAGAAATATCTAGGTTGATATTTCTTATTGCTTTTTACTTACTCCATATATTCCTAAATGCATGTTATATTTTAGTTTAAATCTAACATGTTTTGGTGAGTTATGTATGTAGGGAATGCCATTAACGGTTGTTTGCAGGAGTGAAGCATCTAATTGCAGGTTATCCAAGAAGGAGGATTGGCTAATGGTTGCTTCCATTGTCATCGTCCAATAGTTCATGAGAGAAAGCGCCCTCTTGTCCATCACCAAGAGAACTCCATAGCCTAAGTTTCCAAGTTCAAACGAAGGCTCAAAAATTGATAAAAAATTCTCTTTACTTCTTTCTTTTGGTTGCATGTTGGTTTAGAGTAGTTCCAAGCTTTATTCTTTACATCTAAAGGCTGCATGCAAGTATTTCCTAGATCTGATTGTAATTTGTTAAATTTAAAGGTAGATCTAGGTCAAGTTTAAGGCACTTTACTTGGTCTTTTTCTTCTAAAGTTTTAAGTCGAGTGGTGCTATGTTTTAACTGCTTATTCAAGATGTTGGGAGATCTTTAGTTTGCTGTCCTAAAACAACAAACAAAAATCTCCAAAGGGAGCCTAAGTTAGGATTGTTTAAAGCCTAAAAAACCCTTAAAAATTTACCTTTTTGCCTTGGAAAATTTTCTGAAAGTCTGGATAAAAATTTTCATTTTGTTTAAAAGCTTTTTTCTGTCACTTCTCATCTTATCTGTTTGCTGTTTTGTTGCAGCAAAAACAGGTCCAAGAGGAGTTTATGCTCATTTTGGGTGGATTTCAAGGTTTCCAGGGACCCTGGGGGGTTTTAACTTCGTTTTTTTTTAAGTTGTTCTCTTCTCTTTTCTTTTGCATTTTCTTGAAAGACCCAAGTTTATAAGGATCCCTCCTTCTTCCAAAGAGCTAAAAGCTCAAAGAGGATATCAATTCTCTGTTGTAAAAGGTAATAAAAGTGGGGCCTAGTGCCCAACCTTCTTCTTTCCCTCAGGGGGATGGGTGTCATGGTCTGTTTTCTTTGCGTAAAGTTGTGCATGCTCTAATCTAACAATCAACTACACAAATCAATCAATATTAAACACACTACAAACACTCTAGCCTAATGCATGTTGAATCAATGCTTAGATCTTCATGCAAATCCGACTTAATAAAATCCTCAATCTACACTGCATACGACTCCATTCAAGGCACTGGTTAAAACATACTATCTGTTTATCTCTGTCTTATGTGAGCAAGTTTCACGCATTGTTAATTTATCTTTCATGTGAGCAATCCTTTCATTATGCATTTATCTAACTTTATGTTTAAGTCTTGCAGACATTATATCCTTTGATAATACACATGTATGTTTATGGACAAGTATCTTATTTTGACTATCTGATGATGATCTATGCATGTTGATGAGCAAGTACCCTTTTTTGAGGATGACGATGATAAATGCTAAATGTTAGTTGATGTGCTTGTATTTCAAGCAATAAAACTCCTAGAATAAAGTTTTCTTTCCTTCTTAGTTCAGAAAGCCTTAGTTTAATTTTATAGGGACTACCCCCCTTGGCTTCGCTAGGAGTTGGCCTAGACGGAGGAGTAGAGGATCAGGTGACAGCACCTTGACTCGAGACTTGCCCCCAAGGACACACCAAGTGGATTGAAGGTTTCTTCCACGATAACCTAGGTGTGTATTAGGACGGCAACACACACCCCAAGGATTTTACACACATACGATGGAGGACGTTTTAGCAGCAGGCCTTTTACATCACTCAGAGATATCATTGCATCTTTCTCAGCATTGGATGTGGCCTTTGGAGGCCCTTGACGTCACTCTCTAGCCTTTGATGTCATCTTCTTGGCTAGGGTTTGGTGGGTGGTTTGGTTTTAGAAATGATTGGCATAGCTTGGGGTGAGGACACACCTCATTTTACACTCTTTCATCTTTAGAGGATGCCACTTGGCCTTTGGAGGCCCAACGTTTGCCTTTGGAGGCATGGTGTCACCCTCTCCTAGCTTGACATCACCCTTTTAGAGCATGACATCACCCTTTTTAGGGTATTATGATGTATATTTTTATTTTGGCATTATGTTAGAGGAAAAATAAGGGGTCGGCCCCACTATTATTTTATTGTTGAGACATTATGTGGACAAATCAATTTAGGGTTGCCTCATAAAAAGGAAAACCCTATTTTTCATTTGGGAGGATCACAACTTTCTCACTTGAGAGATTTGACTTCTGAAATTTTTTCCCTCTAAGGATCATTGGCTATCTCTCTCTCATGCGCTATGCTTGGAAGGTTACTTGTGGATGGTTTTTGCTGATTTTGGATGGGAATTTCTACAATTAGGGTTTTATCTCTTGGTTTCTTGAAGTGAATTTTCTGCAATTTATTCTTATGCTATTAATACTTCATGGTAAATTTGTTATTTTATGCTAGACATCTTGCTTGGCGAAACCCTAAGAGAGGAACATGAGTGCTTCTTCCTCTCACAAGGTGTTTTTTTTCCAAAATTTGTGAAAGTATCCTTGTTGGGGTTAGAACCCTAAAGCCCTAAAGTGATAGCACTTTAAGATTTTAGCCCTAGACTTTTGATCCTTGACCTAATTGAAGCTACAAGAAGGGAGGAACGATTCCTGGGGCACAAACATGCTTGGACCTTAGAAATCCTTCTCAAGATTCAAAGCCCAAGGCCCAAATGTGCTTGCACCTTAGGGTTTGAATCATACCTCTTGGTTGCAATTAGATCAATCTTCAAGCTTAGTTTCATTTTCTGTTATAAGACTCCATAACCCAATAAAGGCATTGATCTAAGAAGTAGCTCTCTTGGTGAATTGGTTAACAAACTCAGTCTCTCAATTCTCTCAAGTTCTCTACTAACTTTTCTAACACTAACATTGGAAAACTCATTATATTTCTTGCTGCGGTTGTAAAAGTTTGCTACAACCATCTGAAAACACTTAAATTTGTTGCATGCACTCATATAAACGTGGCCTTACTCATTCAAAAATAACATCTAACAATTGGATAGTGTTCTAGTGGATGTATGCTAAGTTTTCATGATCAATTGTTGCATTTCTGAATGTTAATTGTTGTTGCTGTTACAAATCATTTAATGCTGCAAATTTGTATCAACCATTGCAACTTATCTTGTCTAGTGTCATAAGAGGTTATTCTTGCATAATTTAGCTTGGAAATGGTTACATATATGCTGCAAAGTGTTCTTGTTCCGGGTAGGTACTCAAACAACTTCACACCTCTTCTTTCGGTGATCAAGAGAGGAGGAGGTAGGCTTGGCTACGATACCTGTTATTTGATCCCTTGAGGTCACCAGGGAAGCCTCCCTTGTGGTGGACCACTTCCATCACTAAAACAAGGGAAGTTCTTACTAAGGTGACAATGCTAGGATCTTCCATAGCTACACAAGGTTTGGGGATCTTGTGTTGGGCTTTGCACAAGTGCAAATCTTGCGATAACATGAACCAATTGGAACATCTTGGGAATCACAATGGAAGGTGGTAAGTTATAGTTGCATGTGGTAAGTTATAGTTGCATGAAGGGGGGAAAGTGGTCATTCAGGAACAGTAATGACTAATGAGTAAATTTCCTTGAAACTAGAAGATACAGATTCATGGTACAAGAAATGTTAGGTAGAAGGATAACTGATAAGTAAAAGAGAAGATGTCAAATATTTAGGAGAACTTTGGTGAATGTACTCATGTTGGAAATGAAATATGAACCAGTGTTACCAACATCGTGTCGGTGAAAATATCGTCAAGGGTTCGAAATTGAAAATATCGGCAACATCAGGGAAAATATCGGAAAATATTGAAAAATGTCATAAGAATGAAAAAAAATACAAAAATATTCGTTTTTTTTCAATTTTTTAATATCTAAAGCATCAACAACATCAAATAAATGCATTTCCACATAAATATGAAAAGATAACTGATATATAAGATGTCTAGTAAACTCGAATACATCACAGATCAACACTGAATCATGTCCAGACTCTAAAGCCTCAAAATATCATCAAAAAAGGAAATAAATGTATCTCATCATTATGAGTCGTCTACAATGAAATCAAATAAATAAACTAACGATTCACTCTGCTCCTTTTATGAGCAAAGGTGATGGCTCTAGAAATGGATTTTCCTTTAGAGGAAGAAGGCCATGGGGCTAGCATTGGACTCTGATGTCCTGTAGAAGAAGCAGGAACTAGACTCTGGTGCCTTCTACTGGTGCTATTGCGAAGTACGACTCCCTCTATCAGAGTCCGTGAAGATGGTGGTGTTGGCGCACTCCTAGAGTCAATAGTCACCTCCTCTAAAGGTGTCTGTTGACTTTGCTCTGGAACATCCTCCTCCTCTACCTCTCCCTCCTCTGCTACTGCCCCCTCTACCTCCTCCTGTAACCAATCAGGCATCGATTAAATGATAGGCCTCTTAGTCTCAACCCTCCATGCAACAATGGTGTCAATCCCATCCAATGAAATGGCATCCTGTTGTGCCAGGCATCAACAACCTCCTTTTTCTTGAATATTTACTTGTGAAGCCTCTCTCCAAGAAAATGGAGCCTCGTGTTCTCCTCTATAAAATATGTTTTGGCTTGAATTTTTCCTTAATGATGGATCGTTGATTCCCCCTTTTTTAAGCATGCCTCTTTTAATTGTTAGTACATAAAACATCAATTTTTATGCTAAAAATATGAACTTAGAACTTGATTAGATTGCAAGATTTAGAAGAAAAATAGGTGCAAAAAATATATAGGAAAGTGCCGGAAATTATATCAGAAATTTTAGTGAAGCCTTTGGAGTCCTCTCATCCAAGCTTTGGTAACCTGCAACTGTAAAATATTTGCTACACAATGAGGCAAGAAGGTGAGATCTCCTAAATGGTCTACAAAATACTGTGCAAACTCAAAGAGAAACAACTCAAATAAACCTATAGCAATACTACTACAAATCTATCCTCAACAAAATACTTTGCTTGAGGTTCTTCAAGTAAAACAATGTGAACAAAAATGAACAAAAATTGCAGAAATATTACCTCATGAGAACATCAAGAATACTCCAATAGAACACCAAAAGATCACCACAAGAACACCAAGAGATCCTCCAAAGCTTTACTTCTATTATTCAAAAGAATGGTTGCAATATTGCAGCAAGATTACATGAGAGAAATGGGGAGAGAGCAATAGAGRGTGGGAAGAAAATTGGGCAGCATAGAGTTACACTAAAAATTCATKCCAAAATGAGGAGAGGGGGCCTTCTTTTAAGGGAGGGAAGGAAGAGAGACCCCCTTGCATGCCTCACAAGTGGCACCCACAAAAGAGGGGGCTCCACTCAAGGGGGGCGCACTTAGGGAGAGAGGGGCTCACCAAGGGAGAGAAGCATGAGTTGTTAGGGGGTGGGAACCCCTTCCTAATGTTTAAACAACCTCTCTATGGTCCAAGGGGGGTGCCCAAGGCGCGGAGCCCTCCACATCCTTTGATTTTACCATTTTCCAATCACTCATGAAGAGGGGGGGGCACCCCTTGGTAGGGAAACCCATGGGTTGGTTAGAACTTGACATGGGAGCTTTCATGCTAAAAGTATTTTTCTAACTTAGGAAACACTTTAGGAAATATTTCCCCCCTTTCTTTCTTGACTTTACAGGTCACTTTACAAAATTTAGCTTTTACCTTGTAATTATTTGCACCCGACTTTGAGCGACTTGGACTCCTCATGGACATTGACTTAGCAAAACTCCTTAGCCAATTATTTGCCGACTTTTCACTGACTTGGACTCCTCATGGACATTGACTTAGCAAAACTTGTCCAATTGAGCTGAAACTTGGTCCAAGGGTGTAGGGGGTCATAAGCCATTTGATTTGAGCACTCATACCCCTATACAAAATCCCCAAGGACCAAATTTTTATATTTTACATAAAAAATAATTAAAAATTTTCAATTTAAGGGAAATTTTAATTATTAAAAACACTTATCAAAACTTAACGGAATTCCACAAGACTTTAGGATATGTTTAGCATAGTCATTTACAACACTTTTAGCCCTTAGTCACCTACTGAGATCGATCATTAGAATGTCTTTCACCACTTTGGAGGAATATTGAGTGAAAAACTCAAGTAATTAAAATTGCTGAAAAAGAAAAATTAATTACCTAAGGAAAAAACACTTGATGAAAGGAATTCCCTAATGATAAATTCCTAGGCCACTAAATCGTTACAGCTTGACCCATGCTAACATGTTACATTACAAAAATTTTCCCATGTAGGGGAGCGAACATTCCGTGGAGAGAGAAAGAAGTTCAGGGAGTAAGACTGCCCTGCTGAGCCATAGGTATTCAAACTTGTCGTACCACAAGGTACATGACATTGACACAGTTGAAACAAGTGGTCAATAGTCCCCTAAGGGACAACGAGGAAAATCATAAAACTATACATGTTATGAAGTGTTATTGGATTTCATTTTAATGTTTACCATTTTCATGACTAACTAGGAAGTTATCACATCACATCCAAATGAACCACCAATACATGGAATATTAGAATAGATCAATGTACCATCCATAGTGCATCTGTCATCCGAGGAGCGAGGGAGGAGGTTGAGCTAGCACAATCATACATCTGATGGAGACAAATGCGAAAAACTATCTGAGTTGGAGACGATGAGCAAGATAGCTCATGCAAACAACAATATGACACCCTATGAGGGTACTTCTAAAGTTGTCACCCTTTGGGGAGTTAACACCTCCTAGACAAAGATTTTCGAAGTCCCAAAACCAAGTGAAACTCTAGAGGCACTTAGGAAGGTTTTCCATTGTCACCACAACAACTCTTCCTCTTACTTTAGGTCGTCCCTCTTCTGGCTCAAGGGGGGATTCCCTAGGAAAATAATGTATAAGATATGCTTTAGAAATAAAAGGGATGGTGGATTGCCAAGACCAGTGCTTATCCAATGGGCAATGGAGTCAAGATGAACACTCAATAGGGTTCAAACACAATGGAAGAAAGTGTAGTTCGGTTGTTACAAACATGCTTAAACTAACCATATGGGTTTACTTCAATATACCAAAGATGAAAGGAGGTCCCTTCCAAATATGCTCCTCACAACAAGTACATAAATCATCCAACTAATAATGTGTACCATGAATAATTAAAGGAACCTCAAAGGACATCAGAAATGAAGTAGACATCCCTCTTTATAGAATGATCATCCAACAATACATTTATCTTCAAGTATAATTTCACCCATTATCAAGAGAGCCTAGATGTGCCACACTTAACCTTGAAACCCTAGCTAGGGAAGCTCTCAAAATAGAGTAAATAGAACTAATTGAGACATTACAAAAACAAATATCCTTCAATTAAACCCAATAATTTCGACAAGATGAAGGGAGGGTTTCACCTTAACCCCCGCATCCTCTTATTGGAGCAAAATTCCCTTATACAAAGACTATTCCAGTAGATTTGTCCTAGTACTTTCCAACCATCAAATCAACCCAATAATATACAAAAAGGATGAAGAACCTCTTATTAAATGCCCCTTCACTTCTTCCTCCCAATAGATCTTCAACTAACCTTTGAGGGGATCTTCCACAACTCCAACCATGCCTCTAGAAAATGAATCCTCTCCTCTATTTATATCTTTCAAATCAAACCCTAATTCATAAAATAATATTTCTTTTTAGAAGGCCCTATAATCCCCCTTGAGTGTAGCACTCCTTTTTGCCTTTTGAATGAATAATATGGCTCCATATTGCCACATGCCATCTTTTTATTTCAGGAAATCCTTTTAAAGCATGCATTTATTATTCATTTGAGGGTGAACAGTGCCACATGACACCTCCTCATGCAAATATCTCTCCTCCAAATATGTAGAAAATGCCTCAAACAAAGTGTTCTCACCCCAAAGCCCCTCTCAAAGGTGAAACACACCTCCAAATATGTAGTAAAGGCCTCAAACAATGTATCCTTACCCCCATATACCTCAAAAGGGGAGACAGACCTCCAAATATGTGGAATATGCCTCAAATAATGTGTAATGCCCCATAAAGTCACTTTATCATGTTTTTGAAGCCCTTTTGCACCAAGTGTCCCCCTTGCAAGTGGTAGATTCATGATCAAGCTGCCACACTGCTCCCTTGAAGTGGAATGTTCGACATCAAGTGATCTCCTTTGACCAAAATAGTGTTCCAAGCTAAGGCGTACCTCCATTAAGTCTTTCCTCTGTCCTTGGCATTCTCTAGGCCTCCTCCAAGCTAGGGCATTTTCTCTCCTTCATGCTTTTGACCTCCCATATGTAGGGCATTTGTTCATGCTTTTGACATCCCATATGTAGGGCATTTGTTCATGCTTTTGACATTCCATATGTAGGGCATTTGTGTTCTATGGATTTCTTCCTACTCATATCATTCATTAGTGCGGTCCCATAAAAGCCTCCATCAAGCTATACTGCTACTAATCTCCAAGGGTCTTCTATTGTGCTCGAAGAGTAAGAAAGGCCCATGAAAAGGCAAAATGAACAATACATTTTCAAGGGGGTAATAGAAACAAAATGAAGCTTACCAAGTATTCTAGTCTTCTTGTCCTGGACAACTATGAAGAGGCCAAATGTTCCAACAACCATCCTATATATCTCCATTTCCTTAGAAATCTATGAGCATTCATGCAAACTTGGCACCATCCATTGAACACATGGGAGGAACCTACCCAAGACCTCACCATCAAATCTAAAATCACAAGAGAATGTAGGGTTGAGGTAGAGACCTACAATATGAATGCGAAAATGGAGTGTAATGTTCCATTGATCATCAATCAACTTTCATATCTATAATCATTTTACATATTCCTCAGCCCCCCATGCTCATAATAGATATGAATAACTTCCTTGGCCCTATTCATGGCCTCATACAAGTAGCCCATTGTGTGCATGTCCCCATCAACCAAGCGAATGACCTTTATCAAAGGTTCACTAATGGCACATACCACCTCCACTACTTCCCAAAAATCTCCTAGTGCACTAGCCTAGTGACGGTTTGTCTATCCATTTTAGTGCTAAATTATAAAGCATGCCACTTATTTGAAATACACATTCTCTTCACCTCCAACACACATGTCAGGAGTGATTGAAGAGAAATAAAGTTAGTGGCAAAATGTGTGATTGTAGGATTCACCAACTCCTTGTCACATGTAGTTTTCTCATCAGGCTAAGAAGGATGAATGACATATGGTTTAGTTCGAGCCTTGGAGGTATATATGTATTGCTTCATAATTTCCATGAAAGTTCAATTGAATACACTAGAGAGTCTCAAGGAAGGATTGTCAAAGGTGAAATAAGCTTTTGGTGGTAACCAAGTCATACTGTAGGCAATAAATTAGAGGCAATAGAGGACAAGATGGATAGAGGAGTAGGTGTAACCATGTAGGTGACCTGAACTTTTGGATCTACTTTCTCTCACGTGCAACAATCCAGATTGCAGTCGTAAACTCAATTATGCGCCTTTTCAATCATCATGTACTTGGCCTTGCATGTTGTATCTAAGGTAACTCCAGACTTGAATGATGAGTAGCCAGTTGCAAGTTATGTTTTGTTAGCTTGGATTGAGCATGGGTATGACTTACATACTCTACCTTTTTTTATCAACATCTCTTATGGTGCCTGTAATGTACTGCAATCCTGTCTACAGTTAGCCATTGCTTGTACTTCTGCTCTAATTTATTTGTCCTGTACACTGTAGTGAACATGAGTAAATAGGCTAGGTTATGTAGGCTAGAATAGTATAATTATGATTCAATGTATAAGTCGGCTAATTAATCATTAGCATATGAAGTGTATTTATGAACACATGTGGATTGTACTTTTCATTTATATCATTCATCTTTTATCTTTATTTGAAAATTTTCTTTGTAAGACTCTAATACCACTTGTAAGATAAACAAGTGTAGATTATGCACAATAACAAATATTTCAGAGAGAAACATTTCAAAGAAACATAAGAGATGAATCATATGAAGGAAAGTACAATCCATGCATGTTTATAAATACATGCCATGTGGTAATTATTAATTAGCCTACCTATACATTTGATCATAATTACACTATTCTGAGTTATGTAATGAACTTATGTTCATTACATATGCCAAAAACTAATAAAAAATTAATTTTAATTAAAGAATATTATTGTTTGAAGGAAGCATGCAATTGAGTTGTTCTTTTGTGCAGCATAAATAGGGAAATTACACTGATCATTAGTAGGAAGAACTTGAACTTCCTGATTGTAAGGCCAATTTTTGCACACACACACACACATACACATATATCTTATGGATTAGTTCTTTGTAACCAGAATGATACTTATTTTATGCAATGACATGAACCCAAAGGGTGGTTTTCATGCTTGAGTTACTGTTCAGGAAGCTTTAGGGGCGTACAATCTTGTTTTTGATGCTGTTTACACACCAAAAGTTACTAGACTCTTACGAGAAGCAGAAGAGGTTGGAGCTACTGTTGTAAGTGGGTTGGAAATGTTCATAAGGCAGGCCATGGATCAATTTGAACTATTTACTGGTTCTTCAGGTAAAACATTTTAAGATAAATTGACAACTATTTTTATAGGATAGTTGTAGCTAAATCTTCATGGTTTTCTAATGTATATGTTTCAACTGAATGCAGCACCTGGGGCACTAATGCGGGAAATAGCTGCAAGATTGTAGACATGCTTGAGCAGCTCTTGGAGATATATGTAGCTGCGGTCATGTTGAGCTTGTTGGTGCTACATTCTGTTTCAGTTCTAACGAGTTCTTTGGAATGACATTGTCTTTTGGAAAAAAATGCAGTACTCTATTAACATTCATAGGTCATAATTCTTCTAGATAAAATTATTGTTCTCGTGATAAATCATGGGAGACATGTAAAGTGCATAACTAAAGCAGCAGTGGATCATATGGATTATATGTGGAAGTGGTCTATGCTTTTGGAATCTTTTTAGCTAGTAGTGTTATGAAAGTATTTTTCACTTTGCACATGAAGTCACCTAGGCATCTTGACAACAGTCTCAAGATACAAATACTGGAGATGTGGGATACTATTTTACTTGAATGAAACTGCAAGCTTATGCAAAATCTTCTAATAAACGATGTGTGGATGCTTATGAAATGTAATGAATATAATAAAGTGGCGTCATCGTTAATGACATTTTGTTACCAATGCCAAGCTTGGGTGTTAGCACGTTCAACCTGTGGTCATAGTTACAAATTGTGTCACCATGCGTTAGAGAATCGAGATTTCTGTTATAGTCTTAGTAAATCCGTCTGCATTTTGATGATTTTTGGAGGTGGCTTTTTTAATTGAGGATAAAATGCTTCCATTTAACTATAAGTAAAACAGGTATGCACAGGGCATTTTACACAACAAATAAAAAAAATGGGTCATTGAAAATTGTTTCAACAAGCAAAAATCTACGAGTCTAGGGCTTTAGTAATCCAGAGCACACAATTGTCACTAAGGATTCAAAAATTAATAGTTCGTGCCTTAAAGGCCACATAAACATAATAACATAAAAACAAACGTCCAAGATAACTAAGGCCAGCTAATCATAATAAAGAGACAAATCATGCAGCGGCACATATTGTTCTTGTGTCAGCAGGTGGATCATCCTAGGCTTGGAATTTTTTTTAGATCTAATCGCACAATTCGTCGTTCACATTTGATACTTGATCAATGTTATGGTTTCATGGTTGGAAGGGTCATCCTTGGGTCACCATGACTATTGTAGATTAGATGGACAAAGGAACCTTTTGAATGAACCACAATGATAGATGGCCCCTCCCCTAGGTAGCTGCAACAGTATATAGGGTTTCTGGTTCTTCACTTCCTGTGATTATACTTTAATTGAGGCTAGACTTTCTCCAGTCTTTGATTGCTTGGAATCTAATTCTACAATTTTGGATGAACTCTGTATTGATGTCTTAAGCCAGGAGATCTCTACATGCCTCCCTATCAAAAATTGGTTGAATCGATGTCTTATCCCTTTTGGCAACCGTAAAAATATTATATATGATGCTTATTCTCCAATCGTCCTATAGAACAATGATCAAGTTGCTTTTCCTCGTTGCAAAGGTGGGATCTTTTCTCCTCTAAATCTTTCGTGTTCTCCATTAGACTTCTTTATGATATTTCTTGTAATGATGAACCAATGCCTTCGATTGCATCACCCTTGAGTTCCTCCATGCCTTTGTCCTATTGGTTATGATACTTTTTCTCTAGAGTCATTTTTTTCTTGTGGTAAGAATGGATTCTTTACCAACTTCTTCTTTATCAATCACCTTGGAAAATACCATTATTGTGAGGTGGATGTGTTATAAACCCTTAACCATTGTAGGTACCAGACCAAATATTGTTAGATATAAGACATACTCTAGTCATAACCCCCACATTCTAGTGGTAGGATTCCTAATCTCTCTTTAGGCCAAGGTGTAGGTCTAACAAAGCGATGTTTAAGACAATCAACACATGCAAGGGAACCTACCCATTCTTGTGTCTTGTATAGTCTCTTTGTTAATAAACAACCAATGAGAAATAACAATCATATATGCATATTGAAACGAAAATGATTTGCTTCTTTGTCGTTACGTTAATAAGAATAGAAAGTATCTCGCTGCCCTCGAAGTACCTATCACTCTTGATACTAAGATCTCACCTTGGAAACCATAGCTTAATGGCCTACTTAAACTATGAAAGTTTGATGTCTCCCCATTAAAATGACACAAATCTTCATTATAAATGTCTATTTTGATTGTCAGTCTTAAAAATAATTAATAACATATCTTGACTTTTGATTAATCATATCTCATTGTTGAGTTACCACATGCACCTTCATCAATCAAAACATTGACTAGCATCACCCAAAGTATAAGCTATTTATTGCTTGCAAGTCTATTATTATGTAGTTGTATGTGGTTGTTGTTGAAATATTGTAACTGCAAAGAGTATTCTAATTATTATTGATGAATTATTCATTAAATCAATCCCCTTTTGTGGATTGATCATGCCGGGTATTGTAAATGACCAAATCCCCTTTTGCGGATTGGTCAAACCATAATTGTAATAGGCTAAATGAAAAGTCGGCCCCAGAATATATTAAAGTGGTTATAACCACCCAGAATATATTAAAGTGGATATAACCACTCAGAATGAGAAGTTGGCCTTGCCAGTGAAAAGACACCCTAGTTCAACGCCTGCCAGATTGTATAAATAAGAGAGGCCAACGCCTCATTTGTTCACTCACTCGTTCATCAGAGCGCAAGTTTGTAGCTACAGTTGGAGAAGGAGGAGAGAGAGAGAGAGGCGCATACTTGGGAGAGGACTTTCTGTATTGTTTGGTTTATTCTTTTGGCATTGTATTGGCTATCTATATTAAAGAAGTTTTTGTTGGGTTTTCTCCCCCATGAGGGTTTCTCAGGATAAATGATGTGTCTCTTGTGATTGTGTATTTCTCAGTGATTCTATCTATGCTATGGTTATCTAGTAATTTGAAAAGAAACCTAATAATAGCTTAAACCTTAACATGGTTTCAGAGCTAAGATGAAGAGAGCATCTTTCACAAGAAGAAGAAAAACGTCATTGTTGTTGTAGATGAAAATTAAGGATTTTTATTGAAGAAGATTTTCAGCCTCAAAACCATATAGAAAAGTGCGCCCTAACCCAAGGAATTCTTTGGCACCTTCAACACACCTTTTCAGTGGATAGATTTCCTGGAAAGTGAAACCCTAGTTTTAACAAAGTACTAGAAAACCAGAAGTACCAGAAAACTAGAAGCACCAGTCAATAAATCTGTTGGTCAAGTTTGAGGGGGTAAAATTTGGATTTTCAGAAATCTGACTGCACCAACTTACTCGCCTCAGCTCAGCGCATCTATTCCCTGGATCAAAATTTCAAAATTTGAAGTTTGAAAAATTAGGGTTTCCTCATAAAACCCTAAGTTGCAGTTGCAGTTGCAGTCTTAGAACGAGTTGCAATATCAATTGCAGTTGCAGTACTAGTTGAAGTATCAGTCGTAGTACCAGTTGCAGTCACCCTTGAAGTTTTTAAGAGTTGGTGATCATTGTCGCTGCTACCAGATGGTGCCACTACCTGCAAATGTTATTAGACGTATGTACTCACATATGTTTAAATTGTTAAGCTTTAAAGGGTATTTGTGGGAGAAGGGATATCTTGCCATAGATCCAGAAGGATCTCAAGATCCAGCACATTCAGAGGAATTATGCAACTCATGTGTGATTATTCAGATATGCATCTATTTGTTATGACATTATTTTGATGAGTGTTGCATGTTGTAGCTATGACCATCATACTAACCTTTGATCAAAGTTAAAGTCAAGGTATTAGATGAATTAAAGTTGAGATCATAGAGTTTATTCTCTAACCCAACCTTCTATCATGATAGAATATTGTCTTAGTACAAGAAGACAGGTTGAAGAAAGCACTCGTCATCTTGAGTGAAAAAGATTTGGAAGAAAAGTAGCAAATTCATTCTTGAGGACAAGGCTCCAGGTTCCATGTTTGATTAATTAAGTTGATAAGATTCAAAGTTGCACATGACAAGTTGATAACTAGTCTTTGAAAAGTACTATACCTAGTAGCATGTGAGCATATTAAGATAAATGCTTAATGTAATCATTTGCCTGATACAAACTAACATCTCCTCTAGGAGAAATCTCTTGTGTTAGTTCCAGGTTGCCATGGAGGAATGTTTGACCACAACACTATAAGAGTGTTGACCTCATTTCGTATTGTATTTCTTACTTTTGATCTTTACTTCAGACAGGTCACAAGTGATAGCTTAAATGAGCTACTGTGATGATTATTCGTGCTATTGTTTTATCTACTATTATCAAAAGAGTATTATTTTTGCTTGTTGACCTTGTTTCAAGTCACAGGTGATAACCCTGAGGAAGCTATAGTGAACGTTGTTGAAGACAACATATTATATGAGACATGAAGCAGACTATGTACATGACCATATACACTCATGTACCAAAGAAGATGAAGAAGAAACTATCTCTTGAGATTCAGAGTATCTCATATGAAGATTGTTTGAAAGGAGCAGAAGGCTCCAAAGATGACCGAACATTAGAATGGGAAGCAAATCTCGTTTGAAGCCTGACTCTGTCTTTCATATTTAGACTTGGTATTCAACACCAAGTATACCCTGTAAGAGATAATAAAGTCCTTGTAGACTCAGAAGAAATCATGAGTAAGCCTGATCTCAGAAAGGATCAGATAAAGAGACAACTTACAGGTCTGGGAGATAGATGTTGTGAGAAGACTAGATCGTAGCTTTAGAAACTTCTAGGAGATATGAAATCCCCTAGGAAGATTCCCTTGTTTCAGTAACAGAGAAGGAAGCTAGTAAGAAAGACTAGGATATGGATTCTTCTGTGAGACTAGAAGAGAAGTCAATATTGACTTCCAAGATTGATCTATACAGATCAAGCATGTTGCAGATGTTCAAAGCCTGATGTGTGTCCAGAGAATTCTCCCAGCAAGAGGGAGAAGCCTATGACGAGACACTTATTGAAGAAATAGTTCCAGTATTTATGAAGACAACCAGAACAACCATGATTCATATATAGTATGAGATGCAGGGAGAGCAATCCCCATATTTAAAAATTGAGTGGCACTTGGTGCAGTATTTTAGTTGGGTCATGGAGACATGACTCCAATGAAAGATAGAGTTACCTCCATGAAAGAAGAAGAGCTATCTTTAGTATCAGTTATTGAGCCACTCTCAATTTCAGATGAAGTTGTTGATGGAGTAGAGGAATTACTCCCAGATTTCAGGATTCACAGTGAGAATGGAGCAACCATTCTCAGCTTTAGAGCAGGTGCAGGTGCAGAGTCCCAGTTCCAGAAGGAACAGTTGCAGAAAGAGGAGAGGACATACTCTCAATCAGTGAGACAGATAGTGTTTTGCAGAAAGCACATAGAGCTAGCACATGATTGTGCAGATTGAGTTGCAGCTGAGCAAGTGTACCAGATTGGTACAATGTAATGAGAAAAATTGATTTGAAGATTGAAGATAGAAAGACTCATGTTTGCGAGATGAAGAAGGATCTGTACGTATTGAAGCAAGCTCCTAGAGCTTGATATGGCAGAATTTACAGTTTCCTGAAGAGCTTGGGATTTACTAAGAGTAAAGTTGATTCTAACCTTTATCTCAAGGTTATGAATGATGAGCCAGTGATGTTACTACTATATGTAGATGATGTATTTTTGACAAGATGAAGAAAATCTCGTCACAGATTGCAGAAGAAGCTCGCCACAGAGTTTGATGGAAGACCTAAATGCATTATCTCTTAGGTCTTGAAGTTTGGCAGAGCACAGAGAAGATCTTCCTTAACCAAGGGAAGTATGCAGTTAAAATTGAAAAGGGTTGACATGTTGAAATGCAAATCCATGTACACACCCATGGAAACGAAGTTGAAGCTCCTGGTAGATACCTCGTCAAAATTGGTTGATGCTACTCTATTCAGACAGATTACTGGTTCAATGATGTATTTGACGAATACCCGGCTAGATATATGTTTTGCCTTGAGTCAGTATCTGGTAGAACCCAGACGTGTTCACATTGTTGCTGCAAAAAAAACATATGATGAGATACCTTAAGGATATGTTGAATCTTGTTCTCTATTATACTAGAGATCTTGATTTCAGACTGAGTGGTTACACCGATTCAGATTGAGCTGGAAGTGTTTCTGATAGAAAGGGCACTTCAGGATGTTGTTTCTGTCTGAGGTCAGCCACGATCTCATGGTGGAGTAGGAAGCAATTCAATATTGCTCCAAGCACGACAAAAGCAGAATACATTGTTGCATGTTCCGCCAGTTGTGAAGCCATATGGCTTCAGATGTTGTTGACCGATCTATTTGATCTAGAGATGGAAGCCACTATGATTCTATGTGATAACCAAGTTGTATAAAAATGATGGAGAACCATGTGTTCCATGATGAGTAGAAGCACATAGAGATCCGGTATCAATTCACCCATGATATGTTGCAGAGAGGAGCTATAAAACTCCAATATGTTGAAACAAATGAACAGGTTGTTGATGTGTTGACCAAGTCTCTATCTCGTGTAAAGTTGAGCACGAGATAAGCTTAGTATAGTCCGAAAGTACTTCCCCTTGAAAAAGGGAGTAATGTTGATGATACTATGGTATCCTGATCAGTAGTGGTAGCTCTGTTAGGATTTTATATCCTAGGGAATCTTATGATTCCTAGGTAGCTCCTTAGAGACTGTCAAAATACCACAAGATGATGATGTGTCAGCCCAGTGTTGTGATTCCATCTTAATTGATGTGTGGTGTTGCTAGCTTAATTGTTGTGCTTCCAGCTTAATTGTTGTGTGGTGTTGTCAGCTTAATTGTTGTGCTTCCAGCTTAATTGTTGTGTGGTGTTGCTAGCTTAATGGTTGTGCTTCCAACGTAATTGTTGTGTGGTGTTGCCAGCTTAATTGTTGTGTGGTGTTGTGAGCTTAATTGTTGTGTTGTGATTCCAGCTTAATTGTTGTGATGATGTACCAACTTAATTGATGTGATGATGTACCAACTTAATTGTTGTGATGATGTTCCAGCTTAATTGTTGTGATGATGTGCCAGCTTAATTGTTGTGATGATGTGTTAGCTTAATTGTTTTGATGATGTGCCAACTTAATTGTTGTGATGATGTGCCAGCTTAATTGCTGATGACATGCCAACCTCGTGATGTGATGATGTGCCAGCCTCGTGATGTGATGCCATCTTCGTGTTGATAATATTGTGTAGCCAACCTCGTGTTGAAGACTCTCATCCTAGTGTTGATGTTGATGATGCTCCAACCTTCGTGTTGTGATGTTGTTGTTGTTGATGATGTTCCAACCTTTGTGTTGTGATATTGTTGTTTTTGATGTTGTATCAGCCTTGTGCTATTATTGATGATGATGATGTATTAGTGTTATACTAATCCATGTTGATGCAGTTGATGATGATGATGCCACTTCAGCTTCTTGCTGAAGTTGATGATGATGATGCCACTTAATCTCCTTGTTGAAGATGATTATGATGATGATGATGTCATTTCATCTTTCATGCCGAAGATGATGATGTTACTTTAGCTTCATGTTGAAGATGATGATGATGTTACCTTAGCCTCATGCTGATGAGGATGATGATGCCATTCTAGCTCCCAGTTGAGAATGATGATATTGATGATGAGAAAAACTTCCGATGATTTATAGATATGCCAGTCAGTGTTCCAAGATGTTGTTGATGATGTTGCCCTCTCTCTTACCTGATGTTGTTGTAGAATACCCTTCTTGTTAAGGGGGAGTGTTAAAATATTGTAACTGCAAAGAGTATTCTACTTATTATTGATGTATTATTCATTAGATCAATCCCCTTTTGTGGATTGATCAAGTCACGTATTGTAAATGACCAAATCCTTTTTTAAGGATTGGTCAAACCCTAATTGTAATGGGCTAAATGAAAAGTCGTCCCCATAATATATTAAAGTGGTTATAGCCACCCATAATATATTTAAGTGGATATAACCACCCAAAATGAGAAGTTGGCCCTGCCAGTGAAAAGACACCCCAGTTCAGCGCCTGCCAGATTGTATAAATAAGAGAGGCTAGCGCCTCATTTGTTCATTCACTCACTTGTTCATCAGAGCGCAAGTTTAGAGCTGCAGTTGGAGAAGAAGGAAGAGAGAGAGAGGCGC
>SNQJ01S0022761.1:44679-61138 GCA_010110895.2 Picea sitchensis
CAGTCAGTGTTCCAAGATGTTGTTGATGATATTTCCCTCTCTCTCTCCTGATGTTGTTGTAGAATACCCTTCTTGTTAAGGGGGAGTGTTGAAATATTGTAACTGCAAAGAGTATTCTATTTTATTATTGATGTACTATTCATTATATCAATCCCCTTTTGTGGATTGATCATGTCGGGCATTGTAAATGACAAAATACCCTTTTTTGGATTGGTCAAACCCTAATTGTAATATGCATAATGAGAAGTCGGCCCCAGAATTAATTAAAGTGGTTATAACCACCCAGAAGGAGAAATCATCCTTGCCAATGAAAAGACACAACCTTTCATCACCTGCCAGAATGTATAAATAAAGGAGGCTAGTGCCTCATTTGTTCACTCACTCACTTGTTCATCAGAGCACAAGTTTGGAGCTACAGTTGGAGAAGAACGAAGAGAGAGAGAGAGGTGCATACTTGGGAGAGGACTTTCTGTATTGTTTGGTTTATTCTCTTGGCATTGTATTGGCTATCTATATTAAGGAAGTTTTTGTTGGGTTTTCTCCCCCGTGAGGGTTTCCCAGGATAAATGATGTGTCTCTTCTGATTTTATTTTTCTTAGTGATCCTATATATGTTATGGTTATCTAGTGAATTGAAAATAACCCTAATAATAGCTTAAACTCTAACACTTTCAAGGCTCCAGGATTTGTTACCCTGCCCATACGGTGGACCTGACTTGCGACTTCTCCCCCGAACATTGGTTATACCATAGTGACCTTATTTTCATGACCTAGGTATCTATATAGGTTTCTTGCAGGGGTTAGTCTACATTTACCTTGAGTCAGATAAGGATCGAACAACACATAGACTTTATGGAGGATTTTCTTTCCGGAGGAATCTAACCAATTGTATTGTGAAGCAAAAGAGGGTCCTTATAACTTATTATGTTACCTCTACTCTATGGTTAGGGAGTCTCATCCCCTCATGGGAGAGTCATACCTTCTTTAGTTCAGGAGGTCCCTTTCATCCATCTTATAATGTTTGTGTGCATTAGACCTAGTTTTATTTAGGAGTGTTATTTTTGTATATTAGTTGGCCATAGGATTTTGTATTGTGTCATGAGTTTTGAGTCATTATGGAGAAATACCAGCCTCCCCACTGGTCTCGTTAGATCTTGAATCAATTACCACAATTTTTTTCTGATACCGAAACTGCCTCCTAAAATGTGTAGAGTTCATAGACATGGTACACGTCGTGTAAAAATTTCGATACAAATTAATGTATTCCTACGATTCTCTTGATCTAACAATTTCCACAACTTGTTAAATATAGAATCGCTTCTACTATTATTATTGTGGAAGCAATTAAACCACGATCACAACCACAATGCACAAAGTGAAATAATACATAACACAATAAGTTTTACCGGGAAAGCGTAAAGCTAAAAACCCCACTATCATATATTATGTATATCATGAATCATGAAACAATCTCATACAAAACTCTAATCCAATATCTCTCAGTNTTTGGTTTATTCTCTTGGCATTGTATTGGCTATCTATATTAAGGAAGTTTTTGTTGGGTTTTCTCCCCCGTGAGGGTTTCCCAGGATCAATGATGTGTCTCTTGTGATTGTGTATTTCTCAGTGATCCTATCTATGCTATGGTTATCTAGTAATTTGAAAAGAAACCTAATAATAGCTTAAACCTTAACAATTCTACCATATCAAGTCACTTGAAAGCCTTTGCCAAGTCACCAAAGTGTAGACTATTTGTTGACATCAAGTTTGTGTCTACACCAATTCTTATACTACCAGAAGTATTTCTAACAATTAAGAGTAATCAAATGGACTTGTTGATTCTTGGTGCTCTACTTATTGATTCAAAGGAAAAATGGGCTCAGCCTTATGATAAGTTTGTTTCCAACACAATCCCTTGTATGGATTTCAAGCCACTCTTAAAGTTCCATTGATTTTTAGATTGCTCAAGTTAGTGATACAATTGTTAAGTTTCTTTAACATTATTTTTCTTAAAGTTAATGCTTAAGTGATACAACTATTTGCATATTGAGTTACATTTCCATCATTTAATTTCCACTGATTTTGAGATTGTTCAAGCTAAATGCAAAATCGATACAAGTATGTACTTGGTTTCAAACTATTATAATGGAAGCAACCAACCTAAATGTGTTGAAGGTTATCTTGCTCTCTACCACATATACTACTAAGTCCACTTAGCTTTGTTTGCAATGACATGGGCTCAATTTTGAATCAATTACTATAGACTGCTTCATTTAATTTAGCTTGTGACATTTAAATTGATAGAAAATTTAGTTCAACAAGTATCATTTTAACAACCTTTTTAGGTTATTTCTCTATATCAACTAAAATTGAATGGAAAAACTAAACCCAAGTTAAATATCTACATTCATTGTCATATTAGCCAAAGACCCAACTTACCTCATGATGGGTGTTATATATGCACTAAAAACACACTAAAAACCCTCAATTAAATTGTCAACCCGGGGTAAGTAAACTTAGAGTTGTAGCAAAATATATGCCAAAGGTAGAAGGGTTGATAGTAGTATAGTCTAACCAAGGAAGGTAGCTATCTAAGGGCTAATCTATTCAAGCAAAGCTATCTAATGAGAAAACCCTACTAAGCAAATTGAAACTATGTAACCTAAGTACTTTTGGGCCAATGATTGATGGATAGCTCTAAGAAAGCAAGTAAAACCACTACTTAAAGCAAACAAGTTCAACGATAAGAAAAAATAAACTATTAAGCATAATAAGCAAATGACAAAAGAAAACTTCTTTAACTTGCCAACCTATATTCAATGAGTAACTACCCTATGAAAGAAAATAAATAAACAAACAAGCAAAGACACCTAACTAACCTACTAAAGCAAGTAAACAAGTAAGAAAAGACAACTATCTAACCTACTAAAGAAATACACAAGTAAGCAAAGACAACTAACTAACCTACTAAAGCAAATAGACAAGTAAGCAAAGACAACTAACTACTGCAAGCAATTAAATTAAAACTTCTCATTGAACAACTATCTAGCCTAAGAAGCAAGTGGACTAAATTCTTAATTCAAAACTATTTATAATTCATGAAAGGAAATCTATTTTATTGAAAACAAGAAAGACTAGCAACTAACATTTAATCTATGATAAGAAAACTGTTCTCTAACCTATCAAAGCAAAAGACTATCTATCCTACATCAACAATAAAACTATTTCCTGATCTATGAAAGCAAGAAACTATATCTTTTGAACTATGAAAGCAGGAAAACTCTCTCTTTTAATCTATGAAAGCAAGAAAACTATTTCTTAATCTATGAAAACTCAAACATAATGTTGGTGGTTGTGTGAATGTCTCCGGTGTCGTATGATATCTCGATGGCACTTGACAACAAAGGACAATTCCAGCGGTATAAGCTCAACACTAATCTCAATGGCAAAGTTTAAGGTATAGATTAAACAATCCAATGAGAGTTTAGCCATGACAAAAACAATGTTAAATACCCTGCATATTCATGCATAAACCATCAACAATATAACGAGATCATCATTGTACTTCTACACTATGTAAGCAAAACTAGATTCAACCATTAACTAAGAAATATAATTGCAATTAAATTTTAGGAAAGGAAATTACATAAATGAAACTATGCTACATTTATTCTAACAATTCAAAGTTCAAACTACAATAAGAAAGTGCTTGAAAACAAAAATTAAAACATGACATTAAAAGTAAGCTGACAACTACATTAATCAACAACTAATTAAACAAGATCTATATAAAAATGAGATAAGCAAGCTATAATGAAAAATTGTAATTAACTCTATCCATCCATCAAATCCTTGTCGAAGAGAACCCAAATAAAGACTCTTTTCTAGTCTAATTAAAACGTTGTTTTAAACTTGAATATAAAATCATAAAATAAAGCATAATCTAATATCTAATTACACATGGGGTTAGTCTAGGGATTTGCAAATCCGTTCCTAATCTACAAGATCAATACATGTTAACACATCTCATCATTCTAACCTGCAAAAGAGAATCAAAACAATTAAACTACAACAAACTAATTAACACAATAAAAATACGCATGTACAAAAAAATAGAGAGAACAATTAAATCATAAAATGCATGAACAACACAAAGATAGTTACCAGGATGCTGGTGGGCCCCCCAACAAGTTGTGGTCACTTTCTAAAAGAACACCACGAACTCAGCAAGATGAATTCACCATAAAAAATAAAAAACGCAGTTCTGGTATAATCTGGCAATGTAAAAACTCAAAACAGAGTAAAAAAGTATTTGTCCCTATCAAATTGATGTATCTGATGCTTAACAATTATTTGACCATCCTAGTGGTATTTATAAGCTTACAGACCAAGTGGTCGACCACAGGATGGTTGAACCACTTCTAAATTCGACAAATTACAATAAATGATGCCCTAACTGCTAAAACAGAGCGAGCCAATAATCGCTCAGCTGAACAACCAAAACTGAGTTGTTGGGAGCTCAGTAGTTGTAGGGGACAAGCATAAACAAAACCCACATTCCTGATTCGCCCATCACTGGTCGTCAATACCATAACCACCAAGTCGCCCTCCGTTTTTATGCAATACGCAGTGCTGGACAGAGTGTCGGATCTGGTATCGGAACGAGTGCTGGAATGAGTTCCAGACTGAGTGTCGGAAGCAAAAACGTAGTGCATTTTCGCCCTGTAACATAACAAACGTGAATCAGATCCTTGGAAATGTAAAAACATGATGAATTATACTCGATACAATCATTAAACATGAATCATACGTACCTTATGTCGATCATACCGTTTTAACATAAAATTCTTCAAAAAGCTCCTTCAAAAGATGAAAAACACATATGTACATGTGGTAAAAGTGTATAATAACCGTCATAAAAGTGATCATATCTCGGGCCCAACATTACCTTCACACTTATGATTTTGCAGGTCCCACTGCAAACAAAAAGAAGTTACCCCTTGTGACTAGGCTTGCTGAGGAGGGTCGGATTTAGAAGCCTCTCCTTCTTGCTGTGAAGACTTAGCCTTGTGCCTCTTGTGTTGCTTCAGCTGTGCTCTGAGGTTACGGTTGGATTTGGTCATCTCATCGATCAATCATTGAAGAGAGTTAACTTTTGTTTGAAGGACTGCATTTTCATGATGAAGGTGTGTATATATTGTCTTCCTTTCCTCCAACGGTTGGAGAAGCTGATGGTTTTCCTTTTGTAGCTCCTCTATGGTTGGGGCAGAATCAATGATCTTCGAGGAAGGCTTAGATCCTTTGAGGGATGTGGACAATCTATCAGTTTTAGGATCTAGAGTAGGCATGGGTGAAGTAGGAGTGATGGGAGATCAGTAAGGTAAGGTAGGTTCTGATTTTGTTTTCCTTAGTGGCTCTAATCCATCCACAGGAAATTCCCTAGGTTTCTTGTGAGGGCTCTCAAGGTCGGAGGACACTTGGATAGGGTCTGAAGCAGGTGGAGGTTTTGCATAGGGCTTGGTTCTTGTGCTCTGGGTACTCTTCCAAAAGGGTCCTTTACCAAATCGATTGGCCCCCCTCTTGTCTATGGGAATGATGGGAAAGTATTGCTGCATTACTTCTTGGAGCTTTTTAGGTGTAGGATCAAGAGAGAGTGAAGGCATTGGGGGGTTAACAATAGGCTTCTTTTGGTCTTTTGTCTTGGTCTTTTTACCCGATGAAGAAGTAGGGATATCAACAAGCTTTTGGTATTGTTCCAGCAAAGAGAGGATTTATGCAAGGGTGTTTGGAGTGATTGGAGAGCGAGGCTTGGATGGAGAGAGAGTTTTTAGGATAAGTGGCTTTTTGCCGGTTTTAACTGTCAAGTGAGGGTTTGCAAATTGGTAGATAAAGGCATCCCAATTTTTCCCCTATTTCTCTAGTTCGGCAAGAACGAGGAGTTTGATCAAGCCATGGTGGAAGAGACTATTGTGGGGGTTAGTCACATTCTTCCTCACTTGAGAGGACATCTTCTCCAAGCTTTTGAGAAAATAGAAGGAGAAGTTCAAAGGTTTGTTGAACAAAAAATGAGCCAACAATATGAAATGACAAGCTTTGAAGGTGGAGTATCTACCTTCACATGTAATTAACCTTGTGATGACGATGAGGGGATTGATCAATTTCGCATTTATCCACTCCTTAGCATACCCTTTTTCTCTTGAAATGCTCTTGAATTCGGGCTTAAACACTCTGTTATAACTTGAGCGCGACAGTTGGTGGTTTTTGAACCATCTATCTCCCATCCTTGGGAGCTTTGTAGCTGCAACAATGGACTCTTCTAAAACTTAAAAGGTAAGAGACCCTACATGTGTTGTCTTACCATCGAAACCGACTACAAATTGCATGGAGAGACCATCATCATGGCCCTGCAAGCTAGACAGAAATGGCCCCCAGCCTGCGCGCAAAAACACTTCTCTGCACTGTGCAAATTCGGGAATGGCAAACAAGTCTACATTGGTGGAAGGTTCGTATCTCCTGGGCATTGTGACAGAGGTGAAATTAACCAAGAAAGGGCACGAACATGCCAAGAGATGGCACGAATTGGGCATGTTCTAAGGGCGATTTGAACAGGGGACAAATTAGCAGAGGTTGGGTGTGATTCCTTAATGCAGGGGAGAGCAAATGGTAAGGGAAAATTGAGATAATAGAGTACCCAGCCCGATTTTGAATGCACTTATGGTGGAGTACGTTGCACACATGTGCGCACGAGCTGCCATGTGCGGAGATTTCAAATTCGATGGCTCGTTTTGGGGCAATGTAATGATGCATGGTTAGATCAATGTCCAAGTCTTTTGACTTGGACATTTGATCATAAACATATGGAGCATATACAATCAATGTCTGCAAGTAATTCAATTGAATGTAATTGAGTTCTGGTTACCTAGAATCTAGGACAATTATTGGTGTGTAATTCACATGGCACTTCGTTCGACACCTCATACGACATTTCATATGGCACCTCATACGGTACTTCATCTGGTACCTCTGTGTTAAATACATTTTCACTTCCTGTAATGGATAGCCTGAAAATTTCAAGTGTTTTTGACAATCACAGTGGTTTAATGAACAGAGGCAGAATGCTCCATTGTGGTTGATTTTGCTGTCATGCTCACTCATTTCTCTTGCATATGACATATAATTTCAAACCTACAATGAACAGGTTATAGTAAGGATAAAACATGTATTTTCAATCCTATAATGCACAACTTGTAATGAAATATAAACCGATAAAGAGTGGTATGTTAAGTATGTGTTTAGTAATTTATAGCACACAGGAGTTAAGCATTTCAAACATAATATGACTATTAATGCAATAGCTGGTATTATAGAAATAATACAAAAATTCTTTCAAAGATCTATTTCTCTAGGCGATGATCATTTGTCAGCTCATGAACCCCTCCCCCACATCTAAGTATTGTGACACCTCACAATCAAAAGTATAGGAAACCAGTCAGTATCCCCCAATAGTCGAAGATTTATAGTATGTCAAGTATAAATTTCACAGATTGGTCTGACGAAACAGTTAGAAGATGGCCCCACCTATAGCATAAAAGATCCTATATATAGATAAGAAGAGGTAGGAAAGAGAGTTTTAAGATAGTATTAGAGTTATTCCCCAATGGAAAGTTGATGGAGTTCATTAAACTTAGCTTAACCACACACTTCATGTCAGCTTTGTCTGCAAGTAATGTCGTACATCAAGACAAGTTTAATTTTATTATTTATTTTTGTCAGATTACCATCCTCGCTAGGTAGAATGCCTCGCTACTAGCAAGCCTGTTCAGTACTCCGGCGTGTTTACCTAGTCATACCACAAGCCGGTACCCGCTGCCAGCAGACCTATTCAGTATCCCGACGGGTTAGCCTCTTAAACCCTCAGACACTGGCCATCCATCCTTTAAGATTTTTAGTATAAGATTGCTTATGCAAGAAGATATGGGAACAACTCTGAAAACAACTGTCTCTTTCTCTCTCTTTTTTCAATTGGGATGGTATTTATGTTAGAGGATGAATTTCTGTTATATTGCTTAGTGATTGTCCCGATGTAAGGGGTACTTAAGCTGACGTGGCCTATCTAAATATATGATATAATCAATCTATTTAGTGTGTAGTGGATGGTACCATCAAGAAAGAAAAGAAAGGTATCTCTAGGCTCAACTTACTTTCTTCCATTGTAGTTATTGTGATGTTTCCATGACTAACCGCTAATTAGACCTCCTTGTTACTCTTTAATAAAGACACTTCACTCACTTACTTAGGTTTCTTAGAAAAACTGTACTAGAGACCTCTAGGCTTGATAGTTATGGTTTCACTTCTTTATACAGTGGTGAGGAGTTTCAAGAGCAACTACTTTATAATACCTTAAAAAAATGAGAATGTTTGCAAAAGTATGGCTAATTACAGTAAGTCAATATTCATTTGATGCTTTAGCAAACACAAAATTCAAGTGTAATAATGTTTTGAAGAAAGATCCTTGAAATTGTGTACTCCTGGTGAAATAAATACTTACAGAAATATCTAGAATTGCCTTATTAACAAAATTCAAAAACTATTTACATACATACAGTAGGATATTCAGAAAATTTTTCAAGAACAAGGGGGGACTTCCCCATCTACTAAGGCCAATGCCTTGTCGGCTGACATGACTTGTAGAAAATCCTCTCTGGAAATGGGCTTATGATAAAATTTAAGTTGGTGTCCATTTACCACAAAGGAGACTTGTCCATCGTCAATTGTTTTAATTTTTACAGCTCCATTGTCATATACAATGTCTACCTCGTAAGGGCCCAACCGGCGGGTGGTAAGTTTTCCTTTGAAGGTTTTGAATCGAGAATCAAACAATAGAGCCCAATCACCAGGTTGGAAGTGCTTCTTCTTAATGAATTTTTCATGCCACCTCCTCCTCTGGTTTTGGACTAATATTGTCCGTTGGATGGCATCTTGCCTGATTTTATCCAATTCATTCAATTGTAGGGCTCGTTTCTTATGAGCCTCATCCAAGTTCAATCCTAATTTTGCGAAAATATGGAAGGTCCTTACTTGGAATTCTATTGGTAAAAGTACTTGTTTTCCGTACACTAGCTCATAAGGAGTGTGGCCAGTGGTATTCCTCCAGGTGGTTCGGTATGCTCACAAAGCCTCTGGGAGTCTATCAGCCCAATCCTGGTGATGTAATTGAACAGTCTTGGTCAAGATGGCTTCCAAAAATTTGTTTGTATATCCTACTTGACCATTGGCTTGTGGGTGGTATGGAGAAGATTTACAATGTTTAATGCCATATTTATCCGTTAGCTCTTTCATCATCTTGGAAGTGAATTGAGTGCCTTGGTTGGTGACAATTTCACGAGGGACACTGAAGCGGGTAAAGATGTCTTCATAGATAAATTCGACAACAGGCTTCTCTATAGCCTTGAATAGGGATTTTGCCTTTACCCATTTTGTGACATAGTCCGTACAAACCAAAATATAGTTCTTCCTACGGGACATGGGTGAAATTGGTCCTACAAAATCGAGGGCTCATTTTTCGAAGGGTTCTATCATAAATTGGGCACGCAAAGACATTTCGTCAGCTGACGTAGGTCTTCCTATCCTTTGGCAACTATCGCAACTTCTCACATATTTAGCAGCATCTTTGAAAATTCTAGGCCAATAGTAACCTGAATGTAACACCTTATATGTTGTACGTTTGTCAGAAAATGACCACCACATGGTCCATCATGAAAAATTCGTAGTATTTCAGGTACCTCGTCCTCTCGGACACATCTACGAATAATCAAATCAGGACCTCTGCGAAAATACCATGACCAACCCAAGAGTAATTAGCACTCTGTGTAATAATTTTCCGCTTTTCATGAGGTGACAAATGAGACGGTAATTTCCTAGTGGCCAAATAGTTTGCCATATCCGCAAACCATGGGGTATTGACAGAAAGGGAAAAGAGGTGCTCATCTGGGAGACTATCATCTACCGGGATATCATCATCCTCATTTTTTATTCGGGAAATAAAGTCAACTACTACATTATCCTTTCCAGGTCAGTCAAGCACAGTGATGTTAAATTCTTGCAATAACAAAATCCACCTGGTCACCCAGCCATTAGTTATAGGTTTATTCATGAGGAACCTAATGACAGAATGATCGGTATGTACAAATACTTCATAACCTATAATGTAATGACAAAACTTGTTAATAGCATGAACAACTGCCAAGAATTCTTTCTCGGTAACCGTATAGTTTAACTCGACAGGAGACAAGTTCTTGCTCACAAAATAAATGGAATAGGAATGTTGGTCCTCTTTCTGCTCTAATACCCCTCCTATTGCGGTGTTGGAGCCATTAGTGGATATATGAAATGGGAGAGTCCAATTGGGTCCTCTAAGAATTGGTGCCATAGACAGCTTAGCTTTCAGGGTTTCGAAGGTAGTTTGACATTGCTCAGTCCAAACAAAATCAACATCTTTTATCAATAATCCAAACATAGATGCAACAATCTTTGTAAAATTTTCAATAAACCGTCGGTAATATCCGGCATGTCCAAGAAAGATTCTTACCTCTTTCTGATTCTTGGGGGGTGGAAGTCTAACGATGACCTCAATCTTTGCAAGATCGACATTTATCCCTTCAGATGAAACATGATGTCCTAGAACCACTCCTTCAGTTAACAACATTTTGCATTTTTCATGACTTAGAGATAGGTTCATTTCCTGGCATCTGATGAGGACTTTTTCTAAGTTGTCTAAGGCTTCTTGGTAAGTGTTGCCATAGACTGTGAAGTCATCCATGTAGGCTTCCACACAATCATGAATAAGATCGACAAATATCTCTAATACTGCTCATTGAAAAGTGGAAGGAGCATTACACAATCCGAAAGGTAAGACCCTATAGGCATAGGTGCCCCAAGGACAAGTAAAGGTAGTCTTGTCCTGGTCCTTGGGTGCTATAAGAATCTGGTTGTACCCGTTGTACCCATCTAGAAAGGAAAAATACTTATTTCCAGACAAGGTATTTAGAACTTGGTCAATGAAAGGGAGAGGAAAGTAGTCTTTTAGAGTGGCCTTGTTGAGCTCCCAAAAATCAACACAAATTCTCCATTTCCCGGTCACTTTCTTTGGAACCACTACAAGTGGGGATACCCACATACTGTCGGAGATGGGATATATAAATTCGACATTTAACAACTTTTGAATCTTCCCCTTGACTATATCTTTGAGTGCTGGGTTCATCCTTCTCTGGGGTTGCCTAACAGGTGTTACTTCCCCTTGGGTATATATGTGATGGATGCATGTGTCAGGGTGTATACCCTTCATGTCAGTGTATTCCCAGGAAAATGCTTCTGATTGTGCTTTAAGGATATCTACTAATTGTTTATGTTGGTCTATATTTAGCCCAAAGTTTATATGTAAAAATTTCCCTGGACTAATCTCGTAGGGCATAGTATAAGACATGGCAGACTCATCTATCTTGAAAATAAAATATGTCGAAGACAAAATGGATGGGTCTAATTGTTCTTGAAATTCTTCCCCAAACATGTACTCAAAATGGGGATAAGACTGTGAAAAATCAACACATGTGATAGCATAAATGAATTGGTTTAGCACATTTTCTGTTGTATGCTCTTGAAGTGCCCATGCATGGTCATTTGGCAATACAGGTTCTTTCCAGTCCTCGTTCTCATATGGACATTCGAGCCACCATAGATTCTCCATAATAGGTTGATCTGGAGGGTAAATGGAGAGCTTTTGAATAGAGAGACCATTCAAGATGGTCATTTCTCCTTCTCTACAGCCAATAAATGCATTGGCTGTGGCTAGTCAAGGTCTTCCCAAAATGACGGGATGGCCTTTGGCAGGATCCTTTGAATGAATGACAAGAAAATCTACGGGGTATTCCCATGAGGCTAAAGTAACCATGACATCATCTAAAATTCCTTCAGGTATAACCCTAGTCTTATCTGCTAATTCCAAAATGGTTGGGGTAGGTTGAAGAAGAGGTTGTAACTGTAATTGTTCCAAGGTAGTAGCGTTCATAACATTGATGGCTGCCCCTAGGTCTATGAGAGTGTTTCCAATGGAGACTTCATTAATAGTTATGGTCACTACGGGCTTTCCTGGGTTCCCATATTTTGCTAGTTTTGGCTGCTCTGATATGTACTCAGAAAGTCTCCTATCAAATGTATTGTAGGAGGGTCCTTTTGCTTCCTACCTGGATTCTTAATACAAAATTATTTGACTACCTTACTGTATATTGGAATGTCTTTAATGGCTTGAAGCAGAGGAATATTGACACAAATATTTTTCAATTCATTCAAAATGTCAAATTCCGGTCGGGTGGTAGGTTTCTCGACTACCAATCGGTCTGGATAAGGAGGGACCTTCATAATTTGTGAAGGTTCATTTTGGGGAAGCTCGGGTTCTTGATTCTTCAGGATAATATCATCTTCCCACCTAGTGTCATCCGTGGGTTGTTTGGTGGTTTCTTCTTCTTCCTCTTCCTGGATGACTACTGAAGGTCTCTGCCTCTCTAGAAATTTTCCCGATCTTAGTCGAATTTCTTGTAATGGAACATGAGTGATAACATATGTCGGGAAGGCCTGCATCTCAACATTGTGAAGAGGTTGAGGAGGATTATTATTGGGATTCGACACTGGTTGTGACGGTAATAATGTTGGTCTCGGGGAGCTTTCATTTTGATATTGTAGCGGTTGTTGTTGTGGAATAGGAGGCAAAGGTGGTGGAACAAATCCTAGCATAAGCTGTGGAGTGTTCGATGGGAACTGACGATAAGGATGGTTGGACATAGGGATAGGTGGAGCTTGAGGGTTTCCTTGATTGTGTCTTCCTCTCCATCCTTGAATCCAAGGATGTCGGTACTGGTTAGACCGGTTTTTCCAACCTGGTGGGTTCCACTATTGTTGTTGTTGATAATAGGGTGGAACTTGGGATTGTAGATCTGGGTATGTGGGTTGGTTCCTAGGCTGCCATGGCCTCCTAGGTGCATAAGAAGGCTCCCCAGAATCTTCACTCCTATATATGGCTAATAAACCAAGAAAGGATGGACATTTCACAGTTGAATGGCCTTCTGTACAGAAGCCACAAACTGAAATGTTATCTAATGGGCTTTGCATTCCCTTGAGGAATGCTTCCTCCTGCATCTTGGGCAATATATGCTCATTGCTGCATTTTCCTCGTCCTGTTTCTTTTTTATTTTAAGGGTGTCCAACTGGGAACCTATTGTTATTAAGATGTTTGTCTTGAAGTTTTCTAGAAGGTTCCCTATCTCTGCTCTTGTAATACCACCTGAACTAACTGGTTTTAAGCTTCTATTGTAAGGGTCCCAAACATTCTTTCCTGTTTTGGCTCTACTCCTTGAGTAGTTTTTACACATCTCACATATCTTGGAAAATGGTTTATGAGAGATTTCACTTGATGCCATCAGGTTAAGCATCTCTAGATATTCTTCTGAAATTACCTTAAGGAAAAGATCCCTAATTGCATCCTCTGGGAGGTCATGGTATTTTGACTTCTGGGAGATATAACCAAATCTTTCCATATAGTCTTCAAGGGTATCGTCTTCTAACTATTGGATTTTAAAGATGCCATTACGAGACTCTTTGGTCTTGCAGTAGTCCTGGTACTTTTTAAGAAAGATGTCTTTCATGGCTTCCTAAGACCTAATATTGGATTCTCCCAACCCCATGAACCATCTTAGTGCAGAGTCTTTGAGGGTGGCAGGAAAGAGTTTTTATTTCTGGGCATCTTGTACATAGTTGTAGCTCCTACACAAGATGTCAAATTCAAATAGGAAGGTGTCTGGATCTTCATTGTTTTTACCATAAAAGGTAAACAGTGCTGAGAGAGGAATATTCTTCATGTTGACATTTGGAGTGGTGTCTAAAATCGGAAACCCGAAGGTAGTTTCGGTTTGGTTTTCAGTTTCTTCTTCCTCCCCATGTCTTACATTATTATGGTCTTCCTAATCATCCATATTGGCTTGGTTTCCAAAAAGAGAGTACCTAGGTGGTTTTATCTTTGAAGAGAACAAGGTTTCCCTTTGATGGAAAGGTCTTCCTACGGATTGGATGTCTGGGACTCTACTCGAGCCAGTTGAGATTATTGGTGCCAAATGTTATGTGTTAGTTTGAGAGATAATTACATTGGCTGAACTACCAAACAAAAGATTCATCTGTTCAGGGTCTATGATATCTTCAAAATTAGGGTCTCCTGGTGGTGGTGTAAAAGAAAAATTTGTATTGTTTGGTTCTGCGGAAGGCTCGAGTGGTCTTGCCTCCTATCCCAATATGATTGATGATTCGATTTCTTGTTCTATAGTGCTCCCTGTGTTAGTCTTCTCAGAGACTATTTTATCTCTTTGGGTTGAGCTAGCTCCTGTTTTTCGGTATCGGTCTGTGGATTTTATAAGTGGAACATTCCTTCCCCCTAAGAGATCGGAAGGAACCTTGATTGAAAGGTCCGATTTAGATTTAATGTATCTACCTTGTGGGTCTCTAGGCCTATTCATGAAAGAAAGAAAAAACAAAAAGAAAAATCTACCATTTGGTTTCTAAGTCTATTCATGAAAGAAAGCAAAAAGAAAAAGAAAAAGCTACCATTGGGTTTGGGGGAGCCTGTAATAGCAGATGCGCAGGTTCTTACCTCTCGTCTTAAAGTCCCCCCGCCACCAATCTAATGCTAAGGTCTAGGAATGATCTATTTCCTAACTACTTCTTACCTTGAGACAACTCCCCGGGAACGACGCCAAAAATGATGGGTGTTATATATGCACTAAAAACCTTGAATTAAATTTTCAAACTGGGGTAAGTAAACTTAGAGTTGTAGCAAAACATATGCCAAAGGTAGAAGGGATGGTAGTAGTATAGTCTAACTAAGGAAGGTAGCTATCTAAGGGCTAATCTATTCAAGCAAAGCTATCAAATGAGAAAACCCTACTAAGCAAATTGAAACTATGTAACCTAAGTACTTTTGGGCCAAGGATCGAAGGATAGCTCTAATAAAGCAAGTAAAAACCCTACTTAAAGCAAACTAGTTCAACGATAAGCAAATGTAAACTATTAAGCATAATAAGCAAATGACAAAAGAAAATTTCTTTAACTTGCCAACCGATATTCAATGAGTAACTACCCTATGAAAGCAAATAAATAAACAAGCAAGCAAAAACACCTAACTAACCTACTAAAGCAAGTAAACAAGTAAGCAAAGACAACTATCTAACCTACTAAAGCAAAAGACAAGTAAGCAAAGACAACTAACTAACCTACTAAAGAAAATAGACAAGTAAGCAAAGACAACTAACTACTACAAGCAATCAAATTAAAACTTCTCATTGAACAACTATCTAGCCTAAGAGGCAAGTGGACTAAATTCTTAATTCAAAACTATTTCTAATTCATGAAAGGAAATCTATTTTATTGAAAGCAAGAAATACTAGCAACTAACCTTTATATATGATAAGCAAACTGTTCTCTAACCTATCAAAGCAAAAGACTATCTATCCTATAGCAACAATAAAACTATTTCCTGATCTATGAAAGCAAGAAACTATATCTTCTGAGCTATGAAAGCAAGAAAACTATCTCTTTTAATCTATGAAAGCAAGAAAATTATTTCTTAATCTATGAAAACTCAAACATAATATTGGTGGTTGTGTGAATGTCTTCGGTGTCGTATGATATCTTGATGGCACTTGACAACAAAGGACAATTCCAGCGGTATAAGCTCAACACTAATCTCAATGGCAAAGTGAAAGGTATAGATTAAACAATCCAATGAGAGTTTAGCCATGACAAAAACAATGTTAAATACCCTGCATATTCATGTATAAACCATCAACAATATAACGAGATCATCATTGTACTTCTACACTATGTAAGCAAAACTATTTTCAACCATTAACTAAGAAATATAATTGCAATTTAATTCTAGGAAAGGAAATTACATAAATGAAACTATGCTACATCTATTCTAACAATTCAAAGTTCAAACTACAATAATAAAGTGCTTGAAACATAAATTAAAACATGACATTAAAAGTAAGCGGACAACTACATTAATCAACAACTAATTAAACAAGATCTATATAAAAATGAGATAAGCCAACTATAATGAAAAACTGTAATTAACTCTATCCATCCATCAAATCCTTGTCGAAGAGAACCCAAATAAAGACTCCGTTCTAGTCCAATTAAAACTCTGTTTTAAACTTGACTATAAAATCATAAAAGAAAACATAATCTAATATCTAATTACACATGGGGTTAGTCTAGGGATTTGCAAATCCGTTCCTAATCTACAAGATCAATTCATGTTAACACATCTCATCATTCTAACCTGCAAAAGAGAATCAAAACAATTAAACTACAACAAACTAATTAAAACAATAAAAATATGCATGTACAGAAAAATAAAG
>SNQJ01S0022761.1:68640-82675 GCA_010110895.2 Picea sitchensis
GGGGGGGGGTGAATCAGTAATGAGCAATTTATACCACTTATTAATCCTTTTAACCACAATTTATATTCCTTTAACTTATTCAACAATGTTCATTAGTTCATCATTAATATGTTATTGCATCATATAAAATTAACATCCATCAGTGCATAATAAATTAACATCCATCAGTGCATAATAAACAATAATAGACACATCCACACAATGCACAATACACCAGTATTTTACGTGGAAACCCAATGCGGGTGAAAACCATGTAATGATTTTCTTATATGTCTTTAAGAATTACATTCAAGGAAGAACCAACTTCCAATTCTCCAGCTGCAACTGGAAGGAGGCTTTGATCCCCTATTTTCAAGCTACAACCTGAGGGAAGCTACAACTCCCCAATTCTCTGGCTACAACCAGAAGGAGGCTACAACCCCCTATCCTTTCCCCAACTTTCCGCCCTGAAATATAAGTAAAATGATGAAACCACTATCACACTGTCACTGTGAGATATACCACTGTAAACCTGTACTAATCTGTGTCAATAACCTGTAACCAACCCGTGCCACTATCTTGTAACCAACATGTACCTGTACCCTTCCTGTACCAACAAAAACCAATAGGTACGTGACCTGTCTTTATTGCATCTCACGTATGTACGTGCCATGTCTATACTTCAGCCCACATATGTACGCAACCTTTCTATACTGCAGCCTACATACACCTTCTGAGAGCTAGGATTCTCACTTTTATGAAACTTAGACCCTTTGCTGCCTCTCGCACATCAACCTGCAACTTGTCCCAACCTGTACCAATCAACCTGCACTATCAACCATGTACATCAATCACTCACACAACATGTACCATTACAAGTGCATCAACTATGCACATCACAGAACCTCATAACCATCACCAAGACCAAGATTTTATTTTACTAACATATCAAGATATCTATGCCACATCATCCATATACCATGTGTCAAACAATACTGCTAGCAAGTGCCTCTAAACATGTACCAATCATGTGTCACCAATATTACTAGCAAGTACCTCTAACAATACACCACACGTGCCAATTGTGCATCAAGAAGTCAAACTATGAATCATCAAGATGTACCAACATCACCATACCATACACCTCATGTATGTTCCAACTCATCAACTATATGTCCCAACATGTATCTCAACCATATACCAAAGAGATATACCAATGTAACAAACAAAAATTCCTCTATCAATACATCACACAATACATGATCCAAATACCATAAACCCTTACATCAAAACATGTACCAAAACCTCATTGTTATGTAGCCTCAAGTGTGTACCAATCATATATCAAGACCACTAACAAAATCCTCTCACATTGTACCATAATATACACCAATAACACTCACACATGTACTATCCATGTACTACAACAAATATGCCTCAAACTAACCAAAACTTCACTAACACATCACAACAAAAAACCCTCAACCATGTACCAAGGAATACTAGATATGTCTCAACACTCGAAGATGTATCAATGATAAATATTGATTATACCAGCATTGTGTTTCTTTAGATCTGACTTATATAGTAAGTCCCATGAAACCAATAATCTCTCTAGGGAAAATCCTAAAACCTCCATAAACATTTCTCATGTATACAACAAAATACAACTACTCATAGAAATAAGACATACCTTTTGAACTAGTGGATAGATCTGATGTACCTGATCNAGTAAGTCCCATGAAACCAATAATCTCTCTAGGGAAAATCCTAAAACCTCCATAAACATTTCTCATGTATACAACAAAATACAACTACTCATAGAAATAAGACATACCTTTTGAACTAGTGGATAGATCTGATGTACCTGATCACTATAGACCTTCTTGGGAGCTTGCTTTCAGAATATAGAGACTTGACATCTTCATCTTCTCAAGTTTTTATGGCTTTACCCTCATGTACGCACCCTATTATACTGCCATCCAACGTACGTGCACACCCTATTATACTGTTAACCCATGTATGTATGCACCCTATTGTACTGTTAGCCTGCATACATCTCAAAAACCATGGTTTTTCAATATTTCTGAAACTCTGAAACTTTCACCATCAACCCTTCGTGCTACCTCAGACTTGTGCACCTTCATATGTATCAATGAGTACCTATAATAAACCTTACACAATAATATATATTCAATGTGCTTAAATAGGTGCTAATAGGATATCCTTTCTCTCTTATTTATACTTCCATGTAGCTTCCTCAAGGGGTTACCCTCTAACCAACTTAACCCAAATTCCTTCTTTTAGGGATAACTCACTTCTAATCACTTGTCCACTTACAATCACTTTATCCACAAATAGTAATCTCTCCACTTCTAGTTGCAACTAACTTTACTATTTAATTTATTTCTTGGTCAACCACTTTGACTATTCAATCTTCTCACCACAACTACTTATCATAATTACCAAACTCACAACTTCTTGTTGCAACTAATTTATTTTTAATTATTTACTTAATGCAACAACTATACCCATGATTAACTCCTAGTTTCACTCACTTGACTAGTCAACTTCTTCTAGGAGCTTCTAGAATAATTGATTTCTTTGACCTTCTAGGGGATTCTAGATAACTCATGAGGGTTCTCCAACTTTGCATGGCCATAAATCTTTAACCGTGAGGAGTTATGTGACATTCCACATATCACTGGAAATGGAATGAAATGTACTATCCATCTAGAATACTCTTACCTGTATATTCACTAATATTCATGCCTTTATTCCTCAAACAAACTTGGGTCCCTTACCCATACCTTTGTGTTACTGTAATTCGTTACCAGAATTCTCCAAGGGTTGACATCAATCTACAATATCACTATCCAAGGATTGACATCAATGATAACCAATAGTCCAAACCAACTATCCATCAACCTAAGCCAAATGTTTGACAATAGTAAGTCCAATTCAAAAGCAATGTTGCTAACATACCTCGTGATTGTATATGGACCACAATGGAGTGGGTGTCACTTACAATACAAACCTTTGAACCTCTCCTTTGACATGTGCAATGAAACTTGGAAGTTAAGTTTAAAATTACAAGGAACATTGAGATTTTTTTGTTTCTTCTTTTACTTTTAGGTTTGTATTGAGAATGTACTACGGTTAGCACCACACATTTTTCACTTGTTCAATGAACTTAAGGAATTTTTCAATTTCCTTATACAATATGAAATAAATTATCATATTTATAGGCATGATTTAGTCTACTTCAATCTGCGTCAAGGATTGCCCGCAGGGGTGTAGACGGATTGGCAAGTGTCGTGTAAATGGAAGGAAATTAATGAAGTCTCATGTTCGATTCTCACCTCGATTTACTTGTGCGCCATTCTTACGGGTTGGGTGGTTGCACCTGGGGTTATAGTGGCAGCCGACGAGGATCGACCCCATTTCACACGAGTACGAGAACCACACATTGTCGATTCCCCCAGTACCAAAAAAAAAAATTTGCGTCAAGGATTATAACTCAATAGAAAATATGAATGGGTTATGCCTTGTAGAGTTGTGTTGATATCTATTATAATGGTGTTGTATAAATGTCAAGTAATATCCCAGTGTGTGGATGTTTATGGTTATACATGTGCAAGAGGTGTATGATTATCCTATTGACAACCTATATTTGGTTTTTATTTTATGGATGAAAATTTGTGGATGTATTGAGCATTACATCCAGCATAATGTAGAGTGACTTCAATATTAAAATTTGGATAACTCTTGGAAACAATGAATGTAGGTAAGAAAAAATGTAACTGTTACCCCTAGCCTAAGGGTAACTAAGGAGATGATGTCTCGAGGCCCACAAGTAGCATGCATGGAGTGCTAAGAGCCCGATGGATAACATATCCCACATAGCCCCTCTTCTACACCACGCTTCACCATAATCATCAACAACAGAGAAAAGTCCACTACACCGGTTTTCCCCCCTGAAGATAGTAGGTCTTGCTTCATGATGTAACAAGTTCAGTCTCATGGTAAGTGTCACTTTAATATTTGAAGCATTTGAGCATGTTGCAAAGAGTCATTTCTTGATTATGGAATGTTTTCTTGGAAGTTATATCTTTTGCCTAATTTCACCTTGGTGGTTGTCATGGTATTCTAGTATGTTGGTCACCCTCGAGAAAAGGGGTGCTACTAGGGGGATTCCTTTAAGGTTCATCATACTATTTCCACTCATACTTTCCACTTTCTTCTTACCCTTTCTTTCCTCACCTTTTTGGTTTTCAGGTTCATTGACCCTAAGAAGGGTTTGTACCTCATTTCATGGGAAGAAGGGGCTAAAGCCCCAGAGGTGTTGTAGCTGACATCATATATAAATGCTCACCCTAAATTCATGAGAGCCATGAAACGCTTATCTAAAGGAATAAAGGACTTTTAAGTAAAAAATGAAAAAAGTGTCCCGCTTGAATGGGGAGTGCATTGTGGTGTTCTTTTATTTCCAGTGCACATAGCACCCAATGTGTTATAACTTCAAGTGGCGTTGTGGTGCTTTCTTATTTCAATTTCAAATAACACTCAATGTTCGAACTTGATGAAAATGAAAATAAAGGGTTTGTAAAAAGGTTGCATTACAAACAAAGGGAACTCAAAGGTGTAGCTCACCCTCCACAAAGGCACCCATAAATGAGACAATATGAACCCTTGATATTGCAAGAACCCCATGCCCAAGAGTCTTTACCCAATCCACCTCATACTCATTACATGATCTAGATAGGGTCTTATTGGGAAACATTCCTTGACTTGAGGATTGACCTACCCAATAGGGCATCATGACACCCCTCACATACCTAAATTTGGCAAAGTATATAAGGTCTTTGAGAATTTGTTTATTTTGAAAAGGGGGGATTTGATGCACTTGTTTGGGTGGTTCTTTTATTAAATGTGGATTACATGTCATGATTCATATGACTTGTGGACACTTGGAGGGCATACTTGTTTGTCTTTGAAGGACTTTGCCCGATGGAGGATGATGGACCACACATGATATCACCTTATATACTTCGACGTGGCCTTTGGAGGCCTAGGACACCACTATTTATCCCTTGAAGTCACCTTGGGGGCTATGGTTTGATGGATGATGTGGTTCCATAGGTGGTTTGACAGGAGGAGACACATGGCATGACACTTTTTCACATGAGAGCATGGCACATGGCCTTTGGAGGCCCAATAACCTCCTCTTGAGGCTTGATGTCTCACTTTTCATCCCTACATCACCCTTCTAGGGAATGGCATCACCATTTTTAGGGTTTTACTTTCCCTCTTCTATTTTTTTGTTGAAAATTTTATGTGGACAAATTGGTTTAGAAGGCATCATATAAATAGAGGAACTTCTAATTTCATTTTATCATAATCATTACTCACCATTTGTGAGAACAAGTCTAAATTTTTTCCCCTCTCTTGGGATATCTATCTCTTCTACTTATGCGACTTGCTTGGAGGATCAATTTGTGGATGTTTTTTGCTTATTTTTGGATGGAATTTCTGCAATTAAGGTTTTTATCGCATGCTATCTTGGTGATGTAAGTGAAATTTCTGCAATTTTGTCTTTGTGCTATCAATGCTTCATGGGAATTTCTCTTTTTCATACTAGATGTCTTGCTTGGTGAAACTGTAAGAGAGAATCATAAGTGTTTCCTCCTCTCACAAGATTATTCTCGTTCAAAATTGGTGAAATCTCCTTGCTAGGGTTAGCATCTTAAATCCCTAAAGTGATAGCACTTTAGGATTTTATCCCTAGACACTTGATTTCTTGACCTAGTTAAAGTATTAAGAAGGGAGAAGGTTGTTAGAGCCCAAAAGTTCTTGCACTATAGCAATCCTTCTCTTTAAGGATTAAACCCTAAGGCCCTAATGTGCTATAACCTTAGAGTTTAAGCCCCACCTCTTAGTATTTTTTATTTCAATCTTCAATCATTGTATTTACTGTTATAAAGACTCCATAGCCCTCAAAGGCATTGATTTTACAACTCTCTTATGGTGAAATTGATCAACAAACACTCTCTTTTAATTCTCTCAAGCTCTCTACTAACTTTGCTAACAATAACACTCACTAACTCACTAGTAGACTTGTTGTTGTTGTAAAAGTTTGCTACAACTATATTAATAAACTTTTATTTGTTGCATACACCCTAGTAAAGATGGTTTAACTTGCTTAGAATTTCTCTCAAGCAATTGGATAATGTTTTATGTGATGCATAATTAATTTTCTTGGTCAATTGTTGAAATTCTAAGCTCTCTTTATTGTTGTTTTTACAATTTTATATTGTTGTTATAAGACTGGTATACTACTGCAAATTTGTACCAGCCATTGTTTTTTTATTGTCTAGTGTCTTCAAGGGATATTTATTGCATGTTTGAGCTTGGAAATAATTACATATATTCTATAAAGTGTTCTTGTTCCAGGAAGGTACTCAAACAACTTCAATCTTCTTCTACTACCTTGACTTAGACTAATATTTAGGTGATCAAGAGAGGGGGTGGTAGGCTTGAGTACTTTAATTGATACTTTGATCCCTTGAGGTCACCGGGGAAGCCACCCTTGTGGTGGACCTCCTCCATCACTAAAACGAGGGAATTTCTTACTAAGGTGATAGTGGTAGGATTTTCCATAGTTACATAGATTTGGGGGACTTGTGTTGGGCTTTGCACAAGTACAAATCCTGTGATAACAATAACTACATGCACAAAGAGTTTTTTGGTTGTCTTGCACAATATTAATTTTATGACATGGAATGAAAATGACCATCTTTGAAAACTTGTCAACCACAACAAACACATTATTATAACTATACCAAGTGGTAGGTACGCCTGCTAGAAAACACATGGAGATGAATTTCTAGGATCTATGTAGGAGAGACAAAAGTGAATATAGTCCTTGTTTCTTTTTGGTTGGATTTGTTATGGCTCATAAACACATGTGGATATACTTCTCCACATGTAATAGTATCTTTGACCAATAAAATTACTTATGTAAATCCATCAACATCTTCTTACTGCCAAATTGTCTTATTGACTTTGAGTAATATGCTTCTCAAATAATATTGTGGAATTGTTCTTCTCCTTGGTATGCACAAATGTCCCATGCAATGTAGCAAGTTGTGAGGCAAATAGAAAACTATAACTAGTTTACCCAACTTTTGGTGGCATCCATGTGTCTAACACTATGAGAATATCTCAAACTAGTGAAGAACTTACGAAATTTGATATAATGTTTATTGTGCCTATTATATGGCTGATCATGAAAATGAAGTCATTGTATGAAGTTCATCCACTTAAATTTCCATGCACTTTGAAATTATTTATGTTTTCACATACTAAAAATGCTTATGATCAAAATGTATAATTGTCTCATTACCTAGTATGTAATGTTTCTATTGGCACACTGGCTAAACAAGGGCCTACAACTCTTGGATGTAAGAAGAGTGGTTGTAGACAATGTTCTTGAAGGTGTTTAAATGATATGACAAGGTTCCCAATTTCATCAAGGCTATTCCCATAGCATACCTAGAAGTGTCAAATCAGTCTCAAAAGACCAATGTATATCTTGTAAAGATAAAACTAGTGTGGTACATAGTTTGAGCTTAAGTTTCTCAAAGGCATGTTGTAGTTCTTGGATCTATCTTAATTTGGCTTTGATTTTATTGTATAAAACTTGATTGAGGGGGAATCTAACTTGTGAGAAACTTAGAACAAACCCTTTGTAAATGTTTACAAGGACGTGGAAGGTATGAATTTCCATGATGCTAGTTAAGGTAGGTCAATGAAAAATGCTTGCATTTACAAGGGGTCAACATGCATATTTGTCCATAAATGATGTAGCCCAAATATCAAATTTTATTTACGACAAAAAAACACTTATATATCACATTGGGAATATAATGTGTCTTTGCAAGGTATGTAGGACTTGCTTGTTGTGCTCAAAATTCTTTTTCTATATCTTGTTGAAGATTAGAACATTACGCAATTACATGATAAGAAAATAATTTGTAAAGGTGATTAAACATCATTCAAAATGTGCAAAAAAGTCACTGAACAATTTGTGATTCCAAAGGGCATCTCCAACCATTCATAAGAACCTCTTTTAGACTTGAATGTTTTCTTCTAGACATCTTTAGGGTTACGGAACATGATGGTATCCACATTTCAAATCTATCTTTGAAAAAATATCAATGCCTCTCAAGGTCTCTACGAGATCTTCTATGTTTGTAGTAAGAAAGCCTATTTTTTAAAGTGGTCTTGTTTAGCACACAATAATTGATGCACATGTGACATGCACCATTTTTCTTTGGGATAGGAATAATTGGGCATCCACAGGGGGATTCACTTTCCATGATGTGTCCCTTCTTAAGTAGTGCTTGGATATGTTCATTATCTCATCCATTTTCTATGATGGATTTGCGATAGAGGAGTTCATTTGGTAAAGGTGCAATTGTGACCATATTGATGGTGTATAATTTATACCTAGGAATGTAATGACATTCCTGTTAGATTCTTGGAAACATCTTGTACTCCAAAAGTGTATAAAATTTCTTTTGTTACATGAGTTATAGATGCATAATACTTATGTCTATGTCGTTGTCTTATGCTCAAATCATGGGAAAAAAATAAAAATATACACTTCTATGAATGGCTAATAAACATGCAACATTGTTGAATTGAAATCACATGAACTTTGGTCTTTGGCACTACCTCTATAGCTCGATAAGATTGATCCCCAATATCGAATGAAACTCCACAATCAATACTCATAGGCATAATTCCACTCCCACTTAAAAGGATTTTCTAAAAGCACATGACAAATATACGAGGGTGTTACATTGTAGAAAACCCCATTGTTAAATGACTTGATCAAATATTGGAATCAACATTGTTGTGTTATGCACAATTTCTTACTATGAAACCATCATGGTGTATGGTTGTGGGCATGGAATAATATCCAAGATTATAATATTGACATGTCTATCATGATACGATCCTTCTATCATTGTCCATGATAAACTACAAAGGTTTTCTATCCACTAATATATGAGAGTGAATAGTCTCTCTTCTCCTCTTTTGGGTAGTGAGATTGAGTATTGTAGGTTAAGTGTTTACAATTATAATTGTGACATTAGACATTCTTTTGTTTAGAATATATGACTGTCTTCCCCTTGTTTTGCACCATAGTTGACATCTAAGATTGCACTAGTAAATTTTTGTGTGCATAATGATGTAGACCCCCCTTCTCTCCCTCGAGGCTGCGCGACCTCCCGATCAAGGATCTTCGATTCTCTGAGCCTACTCGGCTCTCTGAACCTTAATGGTCTCACTTGCAACTAAACACAGGCCCTTTCAGTCTTTTGGTGCAGGTTCTATAACACCCGCAACCTCTTCCTTCATGCTACTGAACTATCAAGTTTTAGGCGATAGCTCTCCTTCCGTTGGCCCTCTCCCGCATGTGACCTCAAGATATGTCCTCACATAGTCACACAATTGTAGGGAGGTCTAGAGTGGTTTGGGGCCACATCATTTTTCTCCCCACAATTCACTATTATCTTCCATGTATCCCTTTGGAAATACCATGGTTTCAATTGCAGCCCACTCTAAGAATTTTAAAACATGGTCACTTTCTATCCCCACAATTAAGCGTGACCATCGATCTTGTGATCTCGGGCGTTGCCTCTGGATCGAAGGCTGAGATCTATCCTCTCTCTACCTTGGTCAACTATTAGTTAGCAATCCTTTTCCTCCTTTCACATGCACTCCCATATCTCCATGATCTATCGATGCGTGACCTCTTTCCAAACCGACGACTACGATTGATTTCGCCCTTCGGGCTTCAGGAGTTTCAACTCTCAACTCTTGCTTCCACCACAACACTTCCACCCAAAGTTGACGATCAATCGACACGTGTCCCTCATAGATCGACTATTGTGGTTCACTTTGCTCTTCGGGCTTCGGGAGTTTCAATTCTCAGTCTTTTCTTTCTCCCAAAGTGCTTTTACTCGAAGATGATGATCTGTCGACGTGTGTCTCTCACATATCAATGGTTGTGGTTCACTTCGTATCTTCGGGCTTCAGGAGTTTCAAATCTCATCCTTCACTTTCTTTCAGAGTCATTTTACTCAAAGACGACGATCTATCGACACATGTCCCTCATAGATCGATGACCATGGTTCACTTCTCTCTTTGGGCTTCAGGAGTTTCAATTCTCAACCTTCTCTTTCTCCCGAAGTGATTTTACCTGAAGACGACGATCTGTCGACGCGTGTCCCTCACAGATCGATGGTTATGGTTCACTTCGCTCTTCAGGCTTCGAGAGTTTCAATTCTTAGTCTTCACTTTCTCCCAGATTTCTTTTACCCAAAGATGACGATCTGTCGACGCGTGTCTCTCACAGATTGACGAATGTGGTTTACTTCAATTCTTCGGGCTTTGGGAGTTTCAACTCTCAGCCTTCGCTCTCTCCCAGAGTACTTTTACCCAAATATGATGGATATTTGTCACGTGTCCTTCTGAATCGGATGGCTATGACTTACTTCGGTCCTTCGGAGTTCGAGAGTTTCAACTCCTCACTGAACTCCTCGAAGTGAATTTCCCCTGAAGTCTCAGATCTGTTGACACGTAAACCCCTAGTGAACAACGACAAGGATCTACTTCGTCTCTTTGGCGATTTCACTCTCTCCCTGTATACAAACTTCTGAAGTTGTAGATATTGCGCCACTTGTCCCTCTGGATGATAGACGGTCCCTAGCCTCTTCGGGACTTCAACAAATCCTCTCTCTTGTGCACACACAGAGACTTAAAGCTCATGCACTTTGCCCAATTTTGATGATCTGGAATAATCCCTCTCCCTCTTAAATGGATCTTAGTCGATGACTCGTGAAACCTTCAGAACTTCGCTTCCCTTGAATATTTCTCCTGCTATCTCTCTTGAGATTTCTCTCTCGAACCCTTTGACTCCTTAGAGGGTTACTTTGACACTTAGTCGAATTTCAGATCGGTGCACTTCTTGCAACAGGTTCTTACGCAAGACTTAGCTTCTTGCGGGCGACTGTGCACACCTTGCAGTTGTCCCTTTGCACTCCTTGCAAATGGAAAGTTTACGCTATCTCTTATGAACTTCTGATTCTAAACCAACTCTGTCACTCTTTACAACAGATTCTCATGCAAGACTTAGTTTCTTGTGGCCACTGTGCACACCTTGCAGCAGTCCCTTTGCAGTCCTTGCAAATATAATTTTCACGTTATCTCTTCTGATCTTCTGAGTCGAAACAGACTATGTCAACGCACTCCTTGCGGACTGTATGCACACCTTGCATGAACTCAACAAATATAAACAATTGGAACTTATCCAAACACTTCACAGTTTCATATACTCAACAACATAACTCATTCATTCATGAAAACAAAATAACAGGGAATTGTAAACAGTAGCAACACCATGCATTGGGTCAATTTTCCTCTGTTATATTCATTCAAATGTAAATGGCTACAACTATGATAAAACAACAACTAAAAATTCAGCAACAACTAAATCTCAGTAATCTCCTACTAATTTGCAGCAGCCTCATTCGGGCATACAAAACCTCTATTTATCCTAGAGGGCTCCTAGGGTTCCCTCCTACCACTGGTCTACTCGAGAAAAAAAACTAACTACTACTTATTTTTCGTTACATTAAAGTCTAGGAGTGAAAATCCCAGATCACTCGTGATCATTCAACTCCCAAGCTTTTGATCTTCTTCAGTTTTTCAATCATTCAAAAAAAATATTTGCAGGAAACGCCAACGTTTAAGATTCTGAATGATTCAAAGGCGCACTAAGGCACTGAGTTGTCTCTCCATGTATGCTTGTTGACGATGCTCCTACATCATACTCCCTTGGACAAAAATTCATGGACTCCTGTCCATGAGCTCCTGCATTGAATTTCCATGCTTCTGGATATCAACTTCATTTTCCTAACTGACATCTTCTATCGGGTGTCCCTTCCACTTGACCAAATATTCAAAATAGGTCTTCCTCCTGGTCTTCTTGCCAATCCTTTGATCAACGATCTTCTCCATCTATGGATTTTCTACTACAGGCATTTGTTTTTCACATTGAATCTCTTTTTGACCTTTTTTTTTTCCTACTTCATCTTCCTTGTAAGGATACAGGTCTGATATGTTGAATATGGGTGATATGCCCACATCATTTGGCAACTCAATCTCATAGGAATTTTCATCAAACTTCCTTAAGATATTACATGGCCCTATCTTCTTCATCTTCAACTTGTTATATGTTCCCCTAGGGAACCTTTCTTTCTTGAGGTGTGCCAGAACGTGATCTCCTACTTCAAATTCAAGCTCTCTGCAATGTTGATCAACTATGCCCTTGTACTCTTGGCTATAGTTCTATAACTTCTCTATGATTTGGCTATGGAGATTCTTCATTTCTGCAGCAAAATCTTCTGCTCCAGCACTTGTGATCTCACTATGTTCTAAGTCTCTCAACTCAGATACTCCCCTTGGCTGCATTCCATACAATATTTGGAATGGGCTCTCTCCAGTGCTCTTGTTTGGTGAGTCATTGTATGCAAATTCAGCTTGTGGAAGAATTTTATCCCATTGACTATGATGCTCAATGAACAAACTCCTCAATATGTTTCCCAAACTTATGTTCACCACCTCAGTCTGCCCATTTGTCTAAGGGTGATAAGTTGAGTTGAAGGACAAATTTGTCCCCAACTCTTCCACCGTGTTCTCCAGAAATGACCAACGAATTTGGTGTCTCTGTCTGAGACAATGCTTCTGGGTAATCCATGAAGTTGAACAACTTCTTTGAAAAATAAATTTGCAACATGTGTTGCATCACTAGTCTTCTAGCATGGGATAAAGTGTGCCATCTTTGAAAATCTATCCACTACCACAAATATGGAATCACATCCCCTTTGTGTTCATGACAGTCCCAATAAAAAATCCATGATTATTGCATCCCAAGGCTTCTTTGGTATTGGCAATGGTTGATACAATCCAGTGTTTTGTCATTTGCCTTTTGCATGTTGGTGGATTCTACATCTGTTCACAAACTTTATCACTTATGTTCTCATACCTGGCCAATAATATGAACTTCTCAACTGTGCAAATGTTTTATCATGGCCGAAATGTCCAACCAATCCTCCATTATTCTTTTCCTTCAAAAGTTTATCCCTCATTGAGAATTTTGGTATGCACAGCTGATTTCCCTTGAACAACAATCCCTCTTGAATCATATACTATGTCCACTGGCTTCTGTCTCTCAGCACAGGATTTTCACATGCTTCGTATGCTTCCTTGAAATATGGATCATCATTGTACATTTCCTTAAGGTGTTCAAACCCTAAGGTCTTCACTTGCAACTCCTACAAAATCAAACATCTCATGATCAATGCATCAACAAATTTGTTATCATTTCCAGAAATGTGTTTTATGAAAAAAGTAAAATTCTGCATAAACTCAATCCACTTTGCATGTCTCTGATTCAATTTTTCCTATCTGGTTATGAATTGTAGATCTTTGTTATCGCTATACAAGACAAATTCCTTTGGAATAAGGTAGTTCCTCCATTTCTTCAAGGCTTGAATTATGGCATAAAACTCTTTGTCATATGTGGAGTACTTTCTCTTAGTCTCATTCAAATTGTCACTGAAATATGCAACAAGCCTATTATCTTGGCTCAAAACCGCTCCAATTGCAACTCCACTTGCATCACATCTCACTTGAAATGTCTTCCCGAAATTTGGCAAGACCAGAATTGGTCATTCTGTTATCTTCTCCTTCAATATATTGAAGCTCCTCTCGGCCTCCTCTATCCAATTAAAATACTTGTGCCTCTTCTGTTGATTAAGGTTGGTTGTCATTGGTGTCATCCCTTGAAGAAAGCCCCTTAGCACAAAGGTTTGGGTAATGGACCCAATATTGTTTGATGTAAATATGACTCATTATTTTTTTGTCATGGTTGATAAGAAGTAAATATGGATGAACTCCAAAGTGGTCCCCTTATGGTGAA
>SNQJ01S0022761.1:87894-101758 GCA_010110895.2 Picea sitchensis
ATGAGAATTGAAACTCCCGAAGCCCGAAGAGCGAAGTGAACCACAACCGTCGATATGTGAGGGACACGCGTCGACAGATCGTCGTCTTCAGGTAAAAGCACTCCAGGAGAAAGCGAAGGCTGAGAATTTAAACTCTCGAAGCCCGAAGAGCTAAGTGAACCACAACCGTTGATCTATGAGGGACACGTGTCAACAGATCGTCGTCTTCGAGTAAAATCACTCTAGGAGAAAGTGAAGGCTGAGAGTTGAAACTCTTGAAGCCTGAAGAACCGAAGTGTACCACAATCGTCGATTTGTGAGAGACACGCGTCGACAGATCTTCGTCTTTGGGTAAAAGCACTCGGGGAGAAAGCGAAGAATGAGAATTGAAACTCTTGAAGATCGAAGAGTGAAGTGAACCACAACCGTCAATATGTGAGGGACACACGTCGACTTCGGGTGGAAGTGTTGTGGAGGAAGAAAGAGTTGAGAGTTGAAACTCCCGAAGACCGAAGGGCGAAATCAATCATAGTTGTCTGTTTGGAAAGAGGGCATGCGTAGATAGATCGTGGAGATCTAGGAGTGCGTGCAAAAGGAGGAAAAGGGTCACTGACTAATAGTTGACCAATGCAGAGAGAAGACATATCTCAACATTGATCCAAATAAAACGCCCGAGATCACAAGATTGACAGTCACACTTAATTGCGGGGACAAAAAGTGACTAGGTTTTAAAATTCTTAGAGTGGGCCGCAATTGAAACCACGATATTGCCAAGGGATACGTGGAAGTTGATAGTGAATTACAGGGAGAAAAGCGGTGTGGCCCCAAACCACTCTAGACCGCCCGCCAATCGTGTGACTACATGAGGACATAACCTGAGGTCACATGCAGGAGAGGGCCAACAGAAGGAGAGCTAGCGCCTAAAACTCGATAGTTCAGTAATGCGAAGGAAGAGGTTGGAGGTGTCATATAACCTGCACCAAAATACTGAAAGGGCTCAGAGAATCGAAGATCCTTGACCTTGAGGTCACGTAGCCCCGAGGGAGAGAAGGGGGTCTGCATCTGTAACACACCCATGGTGGGGCATCGAAATTTCGTTCTTCTCAAGAACTCGAGAACTCCATATGGGGTCTCAAATCCCATTCTGCTCATCTAGGGATTTCCCACCGCTGTTACTATACTCAGAACTGAGCTCAGAACTGGCGAATGCACCTCTCTCAAGATCCTCGGGTGTTCATTAGTCGAGGTTGTGGGACTTCCACGTGGGTCTGACTCAATAGGTTCCTTGCGCACGTCGGGACTTCGATATTCGAGTGTTCTTGACTCACCTAACTCTAATTTCGCTAAAGTCGAAACTCACAGACAGACACGGTTCGAATTGACGGTCCATACTCTGGTCATAGCCAATGACTGAGATTGACTTCGGGTCTCGAGCTTCGGGAGTTCTCAACCCTCCACTCTTCCACTCATCCGGAGTACTTCCGCTATGAAGTGTAGAAGAAGACAACACCTATCATTTCTAATGGACGGTTCAGATATACTCTGCTAATTCGGGATTTAGATCTTCTTTGGACTCTCTATGATACTATGCTCCAAATCCTTCGAAGTTTCAAAGTTCCAGACTCTCGGAGTCCCACTCCCTTCACCAACCATGTTGGCTAGGTAGGCATGTACCAGGGACTGACACGTATTTGGATAAGAGGAGACACGTGCCCTCACCCGGGGTGATGAACGTCATGATCCAAGGGTCCTGTGGTGTAGGTGATATGCATGAAACCAGGTGGCACATGGCTCGTTAAGTTTGGATCCACGTCACCATGGATGATGTCGTTGTGCCTCGTCACCTTGGTCTGGAAGTCTTCTACATTCCTCAAATTTCACGGTTGAGATCCAGTCACGTAGACCTATATATCTGTGGCTCTGGTTACCTCGAGGTTTCAACGTTCGGGAGTATTACTAAGAAAACTCCTCTTACCTTCTGAAGCATCCAATATCTGAAGTACATGGACTAGCACCACGTGTCCCCTATATGACGACGAATAGGAAAGGATCCGAAGGATCCCGCCATCTACANCGGAGTTTCAGGTCTCGGTTTAATTGGCGAGATAGGTCCACCCAACCACCTGGGGGACTAGCTATCGCCGCTAAATCTCACGGGAGACCGAGTCTCTCGGTCACCTTTAGTTCACGTAAGGCTAGTAAGGTCGGTCTTACTCTGAAGTCTCGGACTTGTGGAGCTACAAGGCCAAGGGAACATGCCCCCCTTAGGCTTAGTGAAAGGTTCCTGGGTATTGGTCCTATGGGTCCTTTCGAACGAATCTCTTATGCTCGTCTTCTAAAGGAAGAGACCTCCTCTTTTCAAGGCTTCAACTTCACTACCCCTCCTGAGCTTTACCATGAAAGTGATAAGGACTTGGATCTGGAATTCTAGTCGCACGACAAAGGGATCGGGAAGAGGTGTCCTCTTTGTATGGATGGTTTCGTGTCGACACGATATCTCCTATCTTGACCATCTTAACAACTTGTGCCTCGGGAAGCCTCTGGAGTTAAACTGGGAATGTAGTCTATTAGTTGGAAGTGTAAATTCACAAGGAGATGAAGGCATACACATAACATATCCATTTCACACAGAAGACATTTATAAATGCATATATATGTATAAGTCCAAGTATTCATCCATTATTCCAGTTCAACAAATAAATTAGGAAAAATACTTATCAGAACCAGACAATGTAAAGCGACTGCTAGAAGGGGTGCCCATATCCACCCAACCATAGGCTCAGTCACTCCAAACAGATTTACCACTAGCCACCCCTGAGCTAGACCATGATGCTCTACAACACGATGTTTTCTTCTAGCTCAACAACAGTGGGGACGGAGGTCACTCTCCTCCTCCCGCAAGATCCTGGCAATGGTTTATACGATACCAAGCAAGGAGGACCGACCTTGTTTATCATCTTGTATCATAACCTTCTCTGCCATTTCCTAGGACTAGAATGCTTATTTCCAGTTCTTCCTTGAACCCGAGAGATTCACCTCCCGTCTTTGCACTCTTTGCAGGCCTCCTTCTACCCACCACACCTTCCTTTCTCGCCTCTTTCAGCAAGGTCGTGTGTGGCTCAAATTCCTAGCCCACGGTCAAGTCTAGAAGCCTTACAGATGGGTGATATGCCACATCCCCTCATTAACTCTTAAGGAGGTCTTCCCACCTACCAGCCTGACTGTAATTCATTTCTAGGTTAAAGGGTTGTTCTGGTCTTGAGCAATTAAATCCAGTAAGTACTGGTTTGGTGAAGGTTAACGCAACCATTCCTGGTCCCCTTCAGCATCTCTTTGTATAGAATTTTTGGTCTTTCTAAGTACACCCCCCTCCCAACAGTCATTCAAAACTTGTCCATTTTCTAGTAAATAACTAGGTTTACATTCATTTACCTTTCAAACAAAAGGTCCATCAAATCAATATTCACACATATGGAGTTTTCCATAGTCTCTTGGCCATTATATTTATATTTACAAGCTAGGGGAAACAGGGTGTTATAATTCCCTCCCCCTTAAAGGAACATTGTCCTCGATGTTATATCTATTAATGTGCTCTATATATACAGAAGTGAACAAAAATGGATATGCATGTCTCATGGCATCCTCCATTTCCCACGTGACCTCATCTGGGCCAAAGTGTTTCCATTGCACTTTGACTTGTGTAATGGTTCGGTTCCTGAGTGAGGTTTCCTTATTGTCTAGTATGCATTGAGGTTCTGGAAGGAAGTCTCCCTCCGATTCCACCCGGATCACAGACCAATCAATTATATGATTAAAATCATATACATATTTCTTCAATAATTAAACATGGAAAACATTATGTGCCTTTACTGTGGGAGGGAGTGCTAGCCTATAGGCTACATGTACCACTCTATCTAAAACTTCAAAGGGTCCACAATATCGAGGTTCCATCTTGTCACAAGCTCCCATCCTTAGGGAACTCTTCCTGGGCCTAACTCTGAGATAGACATGGTCTCCTGTCTTGAATTCTCTGGGAGTTCTCTTTATGTCGGTGCAATTTTCTATCTATCCTGAGTGATTTTCAGATTTTTCTTTATCTAAACCACTTGTTGTTCCATTTCTTTCAACATGTCGAGTCCGGTTGTAATTTTATCCATGGGATTACTCCAGCTGACTAGAGTTTTGCACGGTCTACCATAGAGAGCTTCAAAAGGGATCATCTTCAGTGATTCTTGATAACCGTTGTTGTAGGCGAATTCTACGAGTGCCAGGTAATATTCCCACTTCTTAGGTTGATGCATTACATGCATCCTTAGCACGTCTTCTAATATTTGGTTTACTCTTTCAGTTTGTCCATCGGTTTGAGGGTGATAGGTTGTGCTAAACAACAGTTTAGTCTCAAAACCAACCATCAAGGATTTCCAAAAGCTTGAAGTGAATTTTGTTTCTATGTCAGATATGATCTCCTTAGGCATGCCATGCAGTCTGAATATATCCTTCATGAATATGTTGGCAATATCTATTTCCTTGCAAGTCAATTTGACAGAAATGAAGTGAGCTGACTTGCTCAACTTGTCCACCACTACCATGATGACATCATTCTGCTTGATCGATTTTGGTAATCTGGTGATGAAATCTGTGGAGATGGTCTCCCACTTCCATTCCAGAATTGGTAGAGGTTGCAACAACCCTGCTGGGTGTTGGTGTTCTGCCTTAACTTGCTGGCATTCTAGACATTTAGCTAAATATTCAACTGTGTCCATTTTCAATCCAGGCCAATATAATTGTTTCCTAGTGGCCGTGATCATTTTCTGATAACCTGGATGGCCAGTGTATGGTCTCTTGTGCAATTCATCCATTATAAAACTCTTCAAGTCGTCACAAATTGGGATAGACAATATGTTTCAGTAAGTCAGTGGACCTCCATCCAGCATCTGGTAGACTTCATACTTTAGCCCTACAGGTTCTTGCTTCAGGTACGATGTCATGGTCTTGAAGAATGCATATGTTTCTTATCCATTCCTGACTCTTCCTCTCACATTCATTTCACAGGTGCTCACCACTGCCAGGTGAATTGTTTTCATACTTCTACTAAGAGAGTCACATGTTTTCCTTTCCTTTGATATGTTTGATTTCAAAATCAAACTCGCTAAGGAGAGTCATCCATCTAGCTTGTCTAGCATTGAGTTTTGGTTGATCAAATAGGTGGCTCAACCCACAGTGGTCTGTCATAAGTACGAATCCCCTACCCAGGAGGTAATTCCTCCACATTTTTAAAGCATGCACTATGGAAGCCAACTCTAGATCGTGGGTCACATAATTAATTTTGTGCTCATTCAATTTTCTGGACTCATATAAAATCACACGTCCTTCTTGCATAATGACTCCTCTGAGTCCTTCCTTGCAGGAATATGTACACACGAGGAAATCATTATCGGGGTCGACGATCTTTAGCACGAGTGCATGGGTCAGAAGGTATTTTAGTTACTGAAATATTTCTTCACATTCTGGTGTCCAAATGAATTTAACCCCCTTCTTCTGGAGGGTAGTGATTGGACAACCAATCTTGGAAAATCCTTTTATAAACCTCCCATAGTATCCTACTAAGTCCATAAAGGATATGATATCTGAAACATCCTTTGGGGTAGGCCATTCCATGATAGATCTGATCTTGTTAGGGTCTACTTCCACCCCTTCTTCAGATATAACACGGCCCAAGTAATGTACTTTCTTCTGGAAAAAGTCACACTTGCTAAACTTAGCGTAGAGTTGATGCTCTCTTCGCGCTTGAAGTACAAGTCTAAGATGTTCTTCATGATCCTCTCTATTCTTGGAGTAGATTAAGATATCATCAATAAAAACCAATACAAATATGTCCAAGAATTTTCTGAGTACATTGGTCATCAAGCACATAAAAGTGGCAAGGGCATTGGTTAGTCCAAATGGCACTACCACAAATTCATAGTGACCATATATTGTCCTGAAGGCGGTTTTGTGGATGTCTTCATCCTTGATTCGGACTTGATGGTATCCATATCTCAAGTCAATCTTTGAGAAAATGGAAGCACCCCCTAATTGATAGAACAAGTCATCGATTCTTGGAAAGGGGTACTTGTTCTTTATGGTTGTCTAATTGAGTTGTCTATAATCTATGCACAGTCGGAATGTGCCATATTTCTTCTTTACAAACAGGACTGGTGCTCCCCACAAAGATACATTGGGCCGGATGTAACCTTTTTCCATCATTTCTTTTAACTGTAGCTTGATCTCAACTAGTTCGAGTGTACTCATTTTATAGGGTGTCCTAGACACTGGCACTGCTCCTGGTGCAAGTTCTGTCGATAAGTCAATGTCTCTTCTCAAGGGTAAACCCAATACCTCTTATGGAAACAAATCTCTATACTCCTTTAATAGTGGGTGGTCCTTTAGTTTTGGTCTTTCATCCTCAACAGTATTCAACACATGTATTTCGTATAGAGGACATCCCTTTCTGCAATACTTCTTCATTTGAAGGGTTGATATTCATCTTACTAAGACAGGCTTATGAATTCCTTGGAGGGTTATCTTTATCCCTTCTTCATTTATACATTCTAAGGTTTTATGGTAACAATCTAACTTAGTTTTGTATGCAGCTAGCCAGTCCATACCAATCAACAGGTCATAAGATCATAGAGGAAGTATGTTAAGGGTAGCTTGGGTGGGCAATCCATCCATAATGAATTGGAAAGTTAGTATGACCTCCGCTACTTTTATTTTGGTGCCAATGGCTAGTTGTACCAACCATGGCTTAGCATGTCTATGTGGCTGCAATTTACACTTATCAACATTCTGAGGGGCCACATAAGTCAAAATAGAACCAAGTTCAATTAAAATAGAAACTATATGGTTGGCGATCATACCTTCCATCTCCACCACTGAAGCTTGGTGGTCGGCTTGTTTATTATCCACGATTGCATAAATTCGTGGCATACTCCTAGCCACATCATTGACGGTGGTAGATTCTTGGATGTTGTAAACTCTCCTACTGTTCTACTATATGTGTGGACAGTCCCTCAGTATATGTTCTTCTCCACAACCCCAATATTTCAAGGGTTCCTTCTTTGGGTTGTCGGTCTTTCCGGGGGTTGATCCAAAAGGTTTATTTCCACTCTGGGAGGGGAAATTATACTAGTGCACACTTTGGGTAGGAAGGATCATCCTTGAATCCTTCCTATAGTTCTTAAATCTTGGGGATTTAAACCCCTTCTTCTTGAACCCCGAACTATTCTTCTGCTTCCAGTCCTCGTGAGGTTCTGTCTGATGCCCAAATTGTTCATAACAATACCTTGCCTTCCAGATAATGTCCTCTAAGGTCGTTGGATCATCAAACTCAATCCTGTTCTGGTAGGTCTGAGGTAACCCACTGATAAATCGTTTCACTTTTACCTTTTCCTCTTTTATGTAGGGTACATACCTCAGAAACTCAAAGAATTTACTGACATATTCCTCTATGGTGAGTTGTCCCAGCTTGAGTTCATAGAACTCTTTAGTCTTCTCGTCGAAACATTTTTCTGACAAATACTTCTTCTTGAAGCGTTTCTCAAACCGTTTCCAATATAGGTCCTCTTCATGGATTCCTTTCACATTCTTAAGGTATTCCCACCAAATGGAAGCCTTTCCATTTAGGTTGAAGGTGGCTATTTGAGCCTTCAATTTTTCAGAGAAATCATGGACTCTGAAGTACTTCTTTAGTCCAAGCAGCCAAGCTTCTGCCTCTTCCCCTTTCTTAATCTCACCATCGAAAGAGGGTGGTTTGGATTTCTTGAACTCTTCAAGGTCATGACTTTTGGAATGCTTTTGTTTCTTCCTTTTCCTTTGAGAATGTGACCTAGTTTTACTACTAGAAGATCCCTCTGAGTCGCTACTTTCCTTTCCAGAGGATTCTTCTGATGAGTATCCCCTGTCTCCAAGTTGGATCTTCCTCGAGGTACTCCTCCTAGTGTGGCCACTCATGGGACCACGTTTTTGTATCTCAGGTGGACTTTGGCTCCTCTTCATTTGTCGTTGGTCCACATGACTGGTTGCAGGTCCATGCTACAATTGTCTCTGTATGTCGAATAAACTCTACAACAAGACTGCATTAATTTCCATTTGATTCTCTTGCTCTTTTATCAATCTCTCGTTTTCAGTCTTGCAGCTCTATAATTCGGCCATAAGGCTCCTTACAGTTTCATCTAGATCCAGAGGAGTCTCTACCACCCTCCTCTCATCAGATTCTTCATCTCTATTTTGGGAGCCATCCCCCACTTCATGGCGTGTCACCATCCCTTATGCTTGCAGTGTCCCGTAGCTGACCGACCACTTGAGTGCTGACAAAACACTTGCTATTAGCTAATAGTATATTAGTTCATGAACAACACATAGCTCATAATTCTTAAATACACACACACAAAACATGAAGCTTTCAGTCTTTTCTGTAATAAGGGCTTAACCAAACTTTTTGGAAGGAAGTAAGGTAGGGTGTCACCCTTAAATCCATTTAATGTGGTTTTTATGAAACTTGTCCATGAGACCAAGCATGCCAAGTGTTGAAACCATGCTCTGATACCAATTTGTAACATACCCACAGTGGGGTGTCGAAATTTTGTTCTTCTTAAGAACTCGAGACCTCCATATGGGGTCTCAAATCCCATTATGCTCGTCCAGGGTTTTCCCTCCGCGGTTACCATACTCAGAACTGAGCTCAAAAATGGTGGATACACCTCTCTCAAGCTCCTCGGGTGTTCATTGGTCGAGGTCATGGGACTTCCACGTGGATCTAACTCAATAGGTTCCTCGCATGCGTCAGGACTTCGGAATTCGGGTGTTCTTGAATCACCTGACTCTAATTCCATTGAAGTCTGAACTCGTAGACAGACATCCAACAACTGAGATTGAATTCGGGTCTTGGGCTTCGAGATTTCTCGACCCTCCACTCTTCCACTCATCCGGAGTACTTCTTCTATGAAGTGCAGAAGATGATGACACCTATCATTTCTAACGGACGATTCAAATATACTCTACTAATTTGGGCTTCGAATATTCTTTGGACTCTTTATGATATTATGCTCCAAATCCTCCAAAGTTCTGAAGTTACAAACTCTCGGAGTCCCAGTCCCTTCGCTAACCATGTTGGCTAGGTGGGCACGTACTAGGGGTTGACACGTAGTTGGATCAGGGGTGACACGTGCCCTCACCCATGGTGATGCATGTCACGATCGAAGGGTCCTATGGGGTAGGTGATGCACATGAAACCAAGTGGCATGCAGCTCATTAAGTTTGGATCCATGTCACCAGGGATGACATCATTATGCCTCATCACCTCAGGCTGGCAGACTTCTACATTCCTCAAATTTCACAGTTGAAATCCAGTCACGTAGACCTATAGATTTGCGGCTCTGGTTACCTCGAGGTTTCAACATTCGGGATTATTTCTAAGAAAAATTATCTTACCTTCCAAAGTGTCCAATCTATGAAGTATAGGGACTAGCGCCACGCGTCCCCGATATGATGATGGTTGGGAAAGGATCTGAAGGATCCTACAATCTATAGTACTGGGTCCTTCGCGGCTCCGGCCTTCGGGCTTTCGGGCCTCGATTTAATTGGTGATATAGGTCCACCCAACCACCTGGGGGACTACCTATCGCCAGTAAATATCACGGGAGACCGAGTATCCCAGTCACCTTCAGTCCGCATAAGGCTAGTAAAGTCGGTCCTACTCTGAAGTCCCAGAATTTTGGAGTTACAAGGCCAAGGGAACATGTCCCCCTTAGGCCTAGTCCAAGGTTCCTGGGTATTGGTCCTATGGGTCCTTTCGAACAGATATCTTCCACTCGTTTTCTAAACGAAGAGACCTCCTCTTTTCAAGGCTTCAACTTCGCTACCCCTCCTGAGCTTTACCATGAAAGCATTAAGGACTTGGGTCTGGAATTCCGGTCGCATGACAAAGGGGTCTGGAAGAGGTATCCTCTTCAAACGGATGGTTTCGGGTCGACTCGATATCTCCTATTTTGACCATCTTAACAACTTATGCCTCGGGAAGCCTCCAGAGTTAAACTGGGCATGTAGTCTACCAGTTGGAAGTGTAAGTTCACAAGGAGATGAAGGCATACACATAACATATCCATTTCACACAGAAGACATTTATAAATGCATATATATGTATAATTCCAAGTATTCATCCATTATTCTAGTTCAACAAATAAAGTAGGGAAAATACTTATTAGAACCAGACAATGTAAAGCGACTGTTGGAAGGGGTGCTCATTTCCACCCAACCATAGGCCCAGTCACTCCAAACGGATTTACCACTAGCCACCCCCGAGATAGACCACGATGCTCTGCAACACAATCTTTTCTTTTGGCTCAACAACAGTAGGGACGAAGGTTACTTTCCTCCTCCTGTAGGATATTGGAAATGGTTTATACGATACCAAGCAAGGAGGACCAACCTCGTTTATCAACTTGCATCATAACCTTCTCTGCCATTTCCTATGACCATAATGCTTATTTCTAGTTCTTCCCTGAACCCGATAGATTCACCTCCCGACTCTGCACTCTTCGCATGCCTCCTTCTTCCCACCACACCTTCCTTTCTCTCCTCTTTTAGCAAGGTCACTTGTGGCTCGAATTCCCATCCCGTGGTCAAGTTTGGAACCCTTACAGATGGGTGCTATGCCCCATCCCCTTATTAACTCTTGAGGAGGTCTTCCCACCTACCAGCCTGACTGTAATTCATTTCTAGGTCAGAGGATTGTTTTGGTCCTGAGAAATTAAATCCAGTAAGTATTGGTTTGGTGAAGGTTAATGCAACCATTGCCGGTCCCCTTCACCATCTCTTTATATAGCATTCATGTTATTTCTAAGTACACCCCCCTCCCAACAGTCATGCAAAACTTTTCCATTTTCTAGTAAATAACTAGGTTTTCATTTGTTTACCTTTCAAACAAAAGGTCAATCGAATCAATATTCACACATATGGAGTTTTCCATAGTCTCTTGGCCATTATAGTTATATTTACAAGCAGGGGGAAACATAGTGTTACACCATCAAGTGGTATAAGAGCCTAAAGTTGTTTTGGGTAGCAAAAGAGAGCTCGAAGTTGTACTCTGTGTGTGAGGAACAACCAACACAATGCCACCGAGGATACGTGTGGAGCCACCTATATCCAATCACATTGTAGAAAGAGAAATGAGAGATCTTCGTGCAAGATTAGAGGCAATGGAGGCAGTGCAGAGGAGAGCACCTGATGTTGGGGACATCAGTGAGGAAGAAAGAAAATAAATAGAAGTTGAAGAAGTTGTAGGGGGAAACATTGTCAAAGAATGCTTACCGAGAGCAGTCGTTAAATTGGGAGCTAGAGCCAAGATAGACATCTCAATGTATGAAGGCAATTTGGATGTTGAAGAGTTGTTGGATTGGATAAGATCCATGGAGAAATATTTTGACTATGAAGATGTCGATGAGGAGAAGAAGGTGATACATGTTGTCACCAGGTTGAAAGGACATGCAACACTATGGTGGGATGAATTGCAGGATGAGAGGAGAAGCAAATACAAATAGGAGATAAAGAATTGGGACAGATTGGTGGCCAAGCTGAAGGATAAATTCATGCCCAAATATTATCAGATAAATATGTTCAGGAAGTTGCAGAACCTGAGACAAAAGGGTATGACTGTGAAGGAGTACACAGAGGAGTTCTACAATCTGAATATTAGGATTGGACACAGAGAGAAATATGAAGCAACAATTGTTAGATATATAAATGGCTTGAGATATGAAATCCAGGATGAGATCACCATGATGTCAGTGAGGACAGTAGAGGATGCTTATCAGATTGCACTAAAAGTAGAGGAGAAGTTGGACAGAAAACAAATCCAGCGATGCAGAGGTAGAATATCGAACAAAGGAAAGGGAGTTTCCCATGACAAGGCACATAAAACCAAAGATGAGACTGAGAAATGACACAGTCACTCAGAAAGAGGAGGAAGTTCTCGAGGGAGACAAAGTGGTGGAATAAGTTCTTCTAGAGGAAGAGGAAGAAGCAAAGGAGGAGAGGTGAGATGTTATGCACGTGGAAAGATAGGACACATGTCTTGGGAATGTCTCGAGAGAAATAAAGAGGGAGGTGAAGCTCACATTTCAGAAGCTCAGAAGTTGAATGTTGAGGCAGAAGGAGCAGATGATGGAATATATTTGATGTTGAGGAAGGTTCTCTTGAAGCCATAACCAGAAGTTGAAAAATTAGTACAAAGCAACAGTTTATTCAGGATAGCTTGCAAGACTAAAGATAGAGTATGCAAGGTGATAATTGACAGTGGGAGCACTGACAATCTAGTATCCATAGAGATGGTGGAGAAATTGGAGCTGGAGATAACTGCACATCCAAAGCCATATAAATTCTCATGGTTGCAGAAAGGACACCAGGTAATGGTCACTAGACAATGCCTCATTGAATTTAAAATAGGAGAATATAGAGATGAAATTATGTGTGATGTAATTCACGTGGATGTATGTCATGTTTTGTTGGGAATACCATGGCAACTTGATATAAATTTCATTCATGATGGGAGAAAAAATACTTACACCTTGGAGAAGAATGGTAGGACACACATGTTATTCCCAATAGAGGAGAAGAAAGTAAAAGAAGAATCCATCACAAGCATACTTCTTATGAGTGGGAAGTAACTCCTAAGTGAGGTCAAGAAGGAACAGGAGATGCAGTTTGTTGTGGTGATGAAACCCAGAGTTGTCTTTACAAGTACTTCTATGGATGATTTGCCTGAAGAAGTTCAAGAACTGTTGGAGAACTTTGTTGACATAGTATTGGACGAGTTTCCTAAATCATTACCACCCATCAGAAGTATCAACCATCATATTGATTTGATACCAGGAGCAAGTCTTCCAAACAAAGAAGCATACAGATTGACACCTAAAGAGAATGAGGAGGTAATGAGACAAGTCCAGGAGTTATTAGACAAGGGTTTGGTCAGAGAAAGATTGATTCCATGCGCAATACCAACTGTGTTGAGTTCAAAGAAGGATGGAGGATGTAGAATGTGTACAAACTCGAGAGCCATAAATAAGATCACCATCAGGTATAGATTTCCTTTGCCAAGAATGGATGACTTAATAGATTGTTTAAGTGGAACAAATTTGTTTTCTAAGATAGATTTGAAAAGTGGATATCACCAGAAAAGGATGAGAGAAGGTGATGAGTGGAAAACAACCTTTAAGACAAATGAAGGGTTGTATGAGTGGCTTGTTATGCCATTTGGCTTAACAAATGCCCCAAGTATTTTTATGAGGTTGATGAATGAAACACTGAAAGATTTTATTGGTAAGTTTGTGGTTGTATATCTGGATGATATATTGTTCTTTAGAAAGAATAAAGATGAGCATTTGAGATAGCTAACATTAGTGATGAGGAGACTACAACAGGAGAAGTTGTTGATAAATCTGAAGAAGTCCTCTTTTATGAAGACATAACTCATTTACTTGGGTTTTGTGATCTATTCAAATAAATTGAAGATGGATCCAGAGAAGGTGAAAGCAATCAAAGAATGGCCATCACCAAGGAGTATGTTTGAAGTGAGAAGATTCCACGGATTAACAAGTTTCTATAGGAAGTTCATCAGAAATTTTAGTGGAATTTGGGCACCAATGATGGATACAGTGAAGAAGATGTTGGATTACTAAGAGGGGGGGTGAATCAATAATAGCGTAATTATAATATTTTTTCTTCAAATGTTATATCAATGTAGAATTATTATCCAATAATGAGCAGTACGAAATAAACAATCACACATATACACAGTACACCAGTGTTTTACGTGGAAACCCAAATCGGGAGAAAACCACAGAATGCT
>SNQJ01S0022762.1:46235-92959 GCA_010110895.2 Picea sitchensis
TAATGCATGAAAAAATCAATTTGAATAATTACTCCTATGAAATGTTATTTTTTCATATATTTTAATGATAAAGTTATAACAATTATTCATTAAATTTATAATAGTTATATTTAATAATTATTTTTATTATTTTTTTGTAAATCAGAGTAAAACACTATTACTATAGTAAATATGATACAAAATGGGGACCCTGGTCTTCCAAAAGGAAACCAAACCAGGAGACCCTTACTGCTTGTTCTTAATCCAATGCCTAGAGGTAATTGGTCTGCCAAAACTGGAAACCAGACCAGTCCTCCATTTTGAAGTATAGGAAACACAGCGAAAAAAAGATAACTCTAACTATCCAATCAACTAAGCCTTGGGCATACTTGCATGGCTTTGGAAGATACTACCAAAGACTACAACTTCCTACAACACACCCCACTACTTCCTGGGCATGACTGCTAGTATAGACAAAAGAAAACACAGACATAAAACTACAAAGCGCTAGAACACCTGGGAGTGGTCCGTCAACCCCACCCGCTTGGCTTTTGTTGTCCTCCTTTGGGGAGACTGTTCTGGTCCTTCGGATATGAGTCGGTCCTCCTTGGCCATCTGCAGGTGTTATGTCTAGATGGTGGACGTATCTCAGGAATAGATGGAACTGTGTCACGAGTTGTTCTTGCTTACTTTGTTGGTTCTTCTCTACCTCCACTAACAACTTGACGATGGTTTCTAACCCACTAATTCGACGATGAATTTCTTCCAGCATGGGTTTAATCTCTCGGTGGTCATACTTGCATGCCTCCTCCCGATCATACTTTACCTTACCTATCAGCATTTTGGTGACCCGCGTTGTCTCCTTCGTTATGTAATAAAGGGTCTCCCTGGGATGGGTAGCCCCAAATCTTTTATCCAATCTACCTCCTGGGAAATATCCCCCCACTACTTTCCACTCCACTCCTCCTTGATCCCTTCCTCCCACTTATTCAATGCTTCCTTTCCTTTCTACGAGACCATTGTCTGGAACGTGTTCGCTGCATCTCTCGCAGCTTGCTTGATTCTCGTCAACTGCCTCGAGCTTCCTGAGATCTCCTTCCCCTAGGGACTTCTCTTTCTTTGGGTATTTTTCATGTGCAGCATGCCTCTATGCCTACCCAGCTCTCTAATAAGTTATTTCTCCTAGTTCTTCACTCTGCATCTCCCCTTAACTGACTTGATATTGAGACTATACCTTTCACCACTAGCTAACCCCTTTTGGTTGTAGCATTGTATACATCTCTTCTTCTTATAATGGTCTCTCTTCTGAGTACCTGTACCTCCTACTAATTCTAGCCTGAGGTGGTGAGCTCGACCCTCTTTACTGGCGGGTAAGGAAAATCGGGCCATCATGTTGCAATCACTTCCCCGGTCCTTACTTCTATCCCTATTATCTCTGTATCTGGATGCTCGGTGTCCCGTACTTGTCCTGGGGGCTAGTGATCCTCCCTTGATTATCACCATCTCCAAACCCCTTATCTCGTCATGAATTTTCGGCCTGCTACTTGACCTCTCTCCCACACTATCTTCTCTAACCTTTATGTTGGTCTATACTTCCATCTGTCTGCCCACTTGCTTCATGTCTTGTTCCCACATGATAACTAGGGGCCAGTTGTTGTGACCATCAGATGCCTCATGGGTCCCACACCGGGTCGAAGAGCCCCGCGTCATCCCCGATGTGACCCTCATCCCTGAAGTTTCCACCATGATCTCGTTTCGCAAATTGGATGCAGTGYGATCTGAGTTGACCCCTTGGGATTCTAGACCAAACCTCATCCACCACATATCCCTCACTGTTCACTCCTTCATTGGCTAGCCTATCCACCAGTGCATTAACCGACCTACGAATCCATCTAAACTCTATCGTTTTCAAGGTTTGCAGGTGTTTTCTAATTCTTTGAAGGGAGTACGCTAGACGCCAATGCCTTAACACCTTTCCAACCTTGGTTCCATACTGAAGTCTCTTCATTGTGTTAATGACCAGTTTTGAATCTCCCTCCACGATGACATTCATTGTGCCCTCTCTACATATAATTTCCAGGCCTAGTTCCAGAAATTCAAACTCCTTCGCATTATTTGTAGAGTTGTCGATGCTCCCATCATACAGGCGTAAGATGGTCCCTCCACTATCTCTTATTACCTTGCCAGCTCCTGCCAAACCAGGATTGCCTTTCGACCCCCCGTCAAAATTCAGCTTTATGAAGCATGTCAGAGGAGGAACCCAGGTATTGACTCATATATGAATCTGTGGATCTCATGCCACAAGTATGTTAAGGCTCCAATCTTTAAAATGGAACAATTCCAGAATTCTTAGATATTGGCCTGATTTCTGGTTTTTGGAATTATTAAGGTTAAGGATTTGCATTGTCTCTCTTATTTTGGTTATGATAATATCTTTTATCCTCGAGGACGGTTGGCTTTCATTCCTAAAAATTATTGTGTTACATTCTTTCCAAATCACCCATATTACCATCCCCGAATTTAGTCCCCAGCACAAGTTCACCACCTCATTGTCGTTATACCTCTCCTTCCAGTTTTTAATTGTGGCTTTGATATCCCCCCTTACCCTATTTGACTGACGGTAAATTATAGCCACCCAATCCCAGATCTTGGTTGTATAGTTGCACTCATCTACGAGGTGATCCGTCGATTCTTCCTGGATCTCACACAGATGACAACATGAGGGTCCAATGAATCCTCTTTTTGTTAGGTTCTCCGAGGTCAGTATATTATTATGTAAGATTAACCATTTTAACACTTTAATCTTGGGCCATTGCGGGCACTTCCAAATCCTCTCCTAGTGAATTTCTGGATTTTCTTGGTCTTGTCCTGCTATATAGTGTTGGGCTTCTTTTAGATTGAATTCCCTTACATTTTTCCTTACCCATATTAATTGATTCTCTTCTTTCGAGACCCAAATTTTCCTCTTACCCAATTCCTCCTCACTCTCCTTTACCATCAGGCCTCCCTGAGCTCGGTTTTGTGAATTTATGTTGTCCCAAATTCTCCATCTGGCGTTCTCTTCCCTCTGCTTCCAGTACTGATAGACATTCATTTTCCCTTATTGAATCATCTCTTGCTTGATAACCTCTTTGTCCTATTTTTCCATTCTAGGTTCCTAATGTCAGGCATCCTCCCAGAATCTTTTTGTTCTCCCATTCCTAATTTCCCAAAAATTCTGACCATGTATCCAATTTTTATTTCTCCAGGAAATATTACAGATGGTTGAACCTTCCCTTGTGCCCATGAACCTGATCATCTCCTGGGGGTTGAAAAATGGGGCATATTTTTCTTTCCACATCTTAACCCATGGCTTTGAGTTGTCTTTTACCCATCTCCACCAAATTTTTACCCCATAGGCATTGTTGGTTACCTAAGGGTCTTGTATCCTGAGGCCCCCTTTGTTCTTTGGTCTGCACAATTTGTCCCACGCCACCAAAGCCCATTTATTTTTGTCCTCGACTCCTCTCCATATGAAATCTCTCTGGATTGCTCTGATTTTTTGTAAGATGCCTTTTGGGGCTAGAAACATCGCCATAAGATAGGTCGGGATTGCTTGTAGGATCACCTTTGTTAGGATTAACCAGCCTTCTAGGTTAAGAGTTATGTAAGTCCAATTTGTAACCCTCTCCTGCATCTTGTTGATGACACCTTCCCACGTTATATTCCTGCAAGCCTTGTTCGTCAGGGGCACCCCCAAATACTTCGTTGGGATTTTTTTCCTCTCAAACCCCAAAATGTTGGCGAGGTTCCTTTGGACTGCAAAATTTGTGTTGAAAAAGTAAATCATAGATTTAGAGTGGTCTATTTCAACCCGGGGGATTCTCCAAATTATGCTAAAAAACAATTGTACGCCATTGCTTCCTTTACCATGGGGATTCCATGGAGCATGGTATTGTCCACAAATTGTTAGTGTGTTGAGGTTGGGCAGTCTTCAAAAGGTTTTAGGCCTTTGATTTTTCCTTCGGCCATTGTTTTCTTTATGCTCCTGCTAAGCCCTTCCATCATTAAAATGAACAGGAAAGGGGATAAAGGATCCCCTTGTCTTATACCCCTCGAGGGGTAGAACAGTTTGACTAGAGCTCCATTTACTAAAAGCGAGAAACTCGTTGTAGAGACTAGGTTGATTACCCATTTAATCCAGTGTTGTTCAAACCCAAATTCTTCCATTGTTTTCGCCATACAATGCCAACTTATTTTTTCATAGGCCTTGGCCAAATCCAACTAGATTAACATCCTCTCTTTCTTTTGACTTTTCAAGGTGTGTATTATTTCAGGGGCTTGTATGATGTTATCCATAATATTCCTCCCCTACAAAAAACCCACATGTTCCTTTGAGATCAAACTGGGGAGTAGAGGTTTCAATCTATTAGCTATTACTTTTGAAATTATCTTATACACCACATTGCACAAGGCTATCGGTCGATATCGATCAGGAGTTCTGGATTCATTTTATTTTGGGATCAGAGTGATCATCATGGCGTTCAGGGCTTTCAGGATTGAGGTTGATTGTCTAGATTCCTCCACTATACCATAAATATCATACTTAACCACATCCCAACAAACTTTAAAAAAATCCACTGTGAAACCATCTGGGCCTGGGGCCTTTCCATTTGGCATCTTCCATATCACTTGGTCGACTTCTTCCTTTGATATGGGTTTGCAAAGGTTGACACTATGCTCCTTCGTTACCAACTTAGGGATATGCCTTACAATCCTCTAGATTACGTCAATCCTGTCCAAGTTGGGTTCTTTGGCTATCCCCTGGAAATGTTTGACCAGAGTGTTTTCAATGTCCTTGTGGGACTCTCTCTCTCTCCCATCCTGATCTCGGATCTTCAAAATTTTGTTATGATATCTTCTCGCTATAGTTGATCTGTGGAAGAACTTAGTATTTATCTCCCCTTCCTTAAGCCACTGAACTCTGGACTTTTGTCTCCACAAGATCTTTTCTTGCTTACATTTGGTTTCCCAATCCTAGAGTAATTGGTTCTCCTCTTTTTTCCTTTCCTCGGTGTAGCCTTCTTGAATGCATTGATCCTGAAGCCTTTCCATTCTTTCCTCTATCAATATTTTTGCCTGGTCTATGTTTCCAAAAACTTATTTGTTCCACTTCTTGAGTTTCTTCTTTATGTGCTTGAGTTTTTTCTAAAGTCTAAACATTTTTGTCCCTTGTTCCTAKATTTCCTCTTGCCACCAAGCTTTGATGTTCTCCTTGAACATTGGGTGGTCAATCCAGAACTTCTCGAATTTGAAAGGCATGTTCTTTGGTGTAGCCTGAAAATTTGCCTCCACTCACACCGACCAGTGGTCTGATCCCCCTCGGGGGAGGATGTTTCCTTCCAGAGCTAAACCTTGCAAGATTATAGATTCCGACACTAGGAATCTGTCTAGCCTCATAGCCACCTGGTGATGTAAATTTCTTTTATTGTTCCAGGTATATTGTCCATTACTAGTCATAATTTCCTCTAGTTTTGTTATTTCAATGAAAGTTGTGAACTCTTCTGCATCTCTGTCCAATATTCTATTGCCCCATTTTTTCTCAGTCAGAATAGTTATAATGTTGAAGTCCCCTACCAGAATCCAATGAAGGCTACTATTCCTCTCCCTTGGGTTTTCTAGGTCTAGGAGCATTCTTCTTTTATCTTCCAACATCTGGGGTCCATATACATTGGTGCATATGACTTCCTCTGTGTTCGCTATCACTTTCTTTTTTACCTATAATGAGTGCCTAGTGGCTTCTGTTGAGAGTAGATTCACCGATTGTGGGTTGCACAAGGTGAGAATGCCTCCTGTCGTGTTTTGACTATCTATAGTCAGAAAATTGTACTTATTCCAATACTTCTTACTAATTATTTACATTCTATCCATATTTCTTTTAGTCTCTTAAATGAAACATATATCTGGTTGTTCCATATTTAGTCTATTTTTTAGGTTTCGTTGTTTTCTAGGGATGTTCAGGCCACTTATGTTCCAAGTTATAACCTTCATTTTAAACGTGTGGGGGGGAGTTGGGAAAAATATTTTTGATCTTACTTGAATTTATCATAAGCGCTCCTAATTCATCTAGTGTTGCGTTGTTTGATTTCCTCCCTTTCTTCCGTCTTGTCTGCTTTGGTGAGTGTTGTGGTTGACCGTATCCTATTTTGATACCCAAGTTTCCTATTTCTCCATGCATGCGCTTGGTTCCTCTGGTTTTTGCTTCCTCCCTCAAAAGGAAGAGGTATTGGATGTGATCCAATTGATCTGTTTGTATATTGTCAAATCCTTGCTTTTTCCATTGTTCTAGTATATTAAGGAGGACTATCCCTTCCCTTTCCACGATATCTCTTAGGTCTAGGTCTTCTGTTCCAACCTCACTTGGTGTCATTTCTGAATCACCATCGACCTCTTGCATTGGGTTATTTGTTTCTTTGTCTCCTTCTTTAGTTGTTCCCTTGTTGTGCATGTGATTTTCTTGACGGTTTTGATTCTTTGTGGTCTTATTTGCTTCTTGTTTGTTTGTCTCCCTTTCCTTTTTCCTTTTTTGTTCCTCCTATTCCCCCTATTTTTGATTTCCTCTTCCTTCGAATATATTCCTCAATTATGGGTTGCTCGTTGTGGGGGGTTTTCCTTATCTCTTATTTCCTCTGCCTTTGTGGTTTGGCCTAACAAAACCATCCTCATCCTGGTGTTGTTTTGAGTTTTCTCGTTCTGATTTTTTGTTTAGTGGGCATTCTCTTAGTAGGTGCCTGTGTTCATGACACCTTCTGCATCTAAATGGGATTTGTTCATATTCTATGCTTTGGATCCATTCCTCATCTCTGAACTCCAGATTGATTGCCTCCGGGAGTGCCCCCGAGACATCCATCTCTATACAAATTCTCACATATGATGTGTACTTCCCTTTTAATGTTGCATCAGACACCTTGACATATTTCCCCAGCTTGTTCCCTATGGCTCTAAAGGTGGACGGAAGCTAGTAATCTAGTGAGAGGGAGTATAGCCTAAGCCAGACTGGGATGCATTTAAAGGTCTCCTTTTATGGGGAGAAATTTTCCTTCCAAGGTCCCATGTGCAATCCCATTGATGCATGGAAATATGGTCCCCCCTCCAAGATATTATCTATGTCTTCTAAATTCATGAAGATTGCTATAAAAAAAACCTGTGATCCCAGGTGGAGGTCTACTTCTCCACTCGGCTTCCATCGATACTTTATCCAGTTGTACAGGGTCTTTCCTGTAGGCCACAGGCACATAAAATTGTAGATCAGGGCATGTGTCTTCATCTGATCTCTGAAGAGTTGGGTCTGGGGATCTTCCAGAATAACCTTTGGGATTAACGTTGTTTTTGGTTTGCATGGATTGTTCCCTCCTCCCCTACTTGGGTTTTTCGATTCTGACGTATTGCTTTGGGCCTCCTTGGTCTCCTCCCACACTTGTTATTTTTTTCCCTAGTTTTCCTCATTATGATGCTCTGGCCCCGATCTCAAGGTCCATATCAGAGGTTCCTTAAACCCTACGTTGCATGGACGTTTCCCTCTATCCACCACAACTTGCTTGTACGAGGGAGTCTCTCTCCCTCCCCCTCTAGTCACCATTCTTCTCGTTGTCGAAACTGTAACCCTAGAACCAGCCCCTGGAATCTTCCTTCAGAGCCTGTCAGTCTGCTCCACACTTCAGAAAATGAACTGCCAATAAATTTCCATAATTTTTATTATTTAAACATTGTAATTAATTAAATTTAAATTATTAAATATGAAAACGAATTCATTAATAACAATACATTTCAATCGTTGGCTTTCATGGTAACAATTTATATCCAAGATTTCTAGGTTGGATTATAGTTAGAGAAAACTTTAGAGGCTAAACTTCATGATTTGTCTTATTTTCTTCTAAAAATAATTTGTTGATTTCTATTTTTTTTAAATTATTCACCCAAATTCTAATATGGGATAAAATTATTTTACTCTATAAGTTGTTAATATTTTCTAAAAAATATTTAGATACTTACAAATTAGAATACTTTTACAAGAATATCACTAAACATTTTACAATCAGTATTTTAAGAATTAGTAAAATTTGCAAAGGCTTTTATACTTCTAGAAAAGTATGGATACTTAAAATATTCCTTAATTATGACTAGACTCTAAAAATACTCTTTTAGAATTTCCATGTCCTTTCTATGTTGTCACTTATTTCAAGGAGAATGTAAAAAGAATGATTAATATAAGTTTATATGATTAGATAACTAAAGGTTGGAGTGGAATAGGTGAAGGCCATGATCGTTGCACTTGTTAAGGGTGGGAATGTCATCAAAGTTGGTAATGTCAACACAACTAGTGTGATTCTAGAACTCATATATGTTTCACGAAGTTCTTTGGACGGAATTGTCCTTAAAAGTTCCATCAAAGTAAGTATATATTTATTTGAATTGTGAAATTTTCAAACAATAAAAAATTTGAGGTTTGATTTTTTAATATCATCATCTCTTTTAAATAAAATTTAATATAAAATAAATATGTGCTACTATATTATATGAATACATCACCAACTTTGTGATATCTCAATTAATGTTTAGCAATTCAAAGGTTAACATAAACATATGTTAATCCCATGGATGGGGTGTTACGTGTCCAAGTGATTTAATGAGGGTGGTTGGGAGGATTGACGCCTTTGGTCGCCACGTTCAATGCACCATGGTCGACACCTTTTTCTTCTTAATTCTCATCCCCCGGAATTCCCCATGCATTCACTCCAGTGTGTACTTCCTCCCGTTGGTTCTACGTGTTAATCCTATTGCGAACTTAATGGGGTTGGTTGATATGCATGGTTTTTCAAGTCACGACGTGTGTGAGTTTGGCCTCTAGGTTATGTGTTGGGTGCTTTCTCCTATGGATCTCCATGATTTAGATGGATTCATTACCTCCTCTCTTAATCCCCGGTAGCCACAACCTCCTGATTGGCACTCTCTTTTGGCCTTTTGTGCATTGTTATCAACATCACTTCTTGTCCCTCCCCCTCATGGTTATGTCACGTATGTGAAGGCGTTCAAAATACGGACCAGTCTAGTATCTCACTCATGGTAGAATGGCACACATGAACAATGTTGGAAGCCCAAATTTTCCTAGTACTCAGGCTTCCTCCTCTTCCTTCTCTTCCTCTGGTCTGTGTAGTTCAGGCCCCTTGTCTTCCCCCTGGGCTTTCCCTATGGATTGGTTTGATATTTAGGGAATTTTTTTGGGTTTTTCTCCGAGTTCATTTTTGAATGCTCGGTCCTCTTCCAGACCCTCTAGCTTCCCCTCCGCTCCTAGGGCAGTGTCTCCTCCTATGTTCCAGCAACACAACTACAACACCTGTGGAGATTGTTCACGACTCTTAACTTCTGTGGAAACTCTGCAAAACACGGTCTTTAACATGAAACGATATGTGGACGAACTATGGTTCAAGCTTGAGATTTTGGATCATCAGGGGGAGTGGTTGGAGGCCTTGTTAACCACTCTGCTCAGTCATGTGTCTATTCTAGATGAATCCCTTCATATTCTAGTCCCATTGCATGCAAAAGGGGTTGATGCACCAGCGACAAGAGCTATGGATTTTGATTCGCACTTACAGAACACAGAGAATGGGCCTCCTCAAGGCTTGTAATTTTTATTTTGGTTTTAGGTTATGTATTTTTATAGTTTTTTGTTTGTACTGATGAACTCTTGTCATATTTGGGCCCTGCATGGCACTGAGTTGCATATACAATTAAACTTTGATACTACTAGGATTTATTTTGGTCACAGTTTTATTCTGTTGCAATGGTTGAATTGGTCTCTCTTATGGGAAATTCAGACCAGTAACTATCATGCTATGAATGTCATAATTGTATATTTTGGCTCTGAAAGGTAATCTATAGAAAACTAACTTACAAAAAAAAACATAAACATATGTTAATACAATACAACATAAATTTGTTGCAATAAACAAGAAATATGACAATAAACATATATAAAACCACATTTTATGCTAATACTATTTAATGTATTTTCAATATGGTGCTTGTAAATGGTTGTTAACTTTTTATATCCAACATTATAAAATGAAGAAAAAGAACATAATTGGCGTTTATAGATACCCATAATAAAATTACACATCCACAATGTAAATGTCGAAACAAAGCATTTACATATCAATCTTCATTGCCAACACCTTGATTATATTCCTCATTTGGCATTATAACATTGTTGTTCTCAAAAATATGTTTAGATATCATATCATGTCTCAGTACAAACCACCAATCCCCATCGAACACATCTAGGTAAAAAAAACACTTGGTTGCAATGTTTTGGGAAAACATAAGGCTCCTTAGTTTCAACCCACATTTTTTTAGATTTAAAACATATTATCCCACTATCACAATATTCCTTTAAATTTCTTTGGTCAAAGGTATCCCACCACTTGCAACAAAAAATAACACATCGAAAAGATGAGAATTCCACTCGCATGATCTCTTGTATCTTTCCAATGTAACCTAACTACCCCTCTATTAGGTTTTGATCATAGTGGCTAGCATGACTATATTGTTCGAACTCGACCTCCACTCCGAAATCCTGTGTGATGTGTCCATCATCAGCATACTCGGTGTGAAAATGATGTCCATATGCCCACACAGATGGGAACAAATGCACTTTTAATAATGCGAACAAAGGATGGTGTCATATGTCTAATAAACCGAGCAATAATAAAAACATGATACATGTTACAATTCAAATGTGCAATATTAAAAATTTAACATGGTTCTTAGAGAGGTTATTACATAGTTGTTTCACCCTATCCCTATGTTTATTGCATCCATATCTTCTCCACGTGGGTTACGATCAGACACTGCATATTTCTCTTGTATTTTGTTAGCCACCAAATTGTTGGGACATATTTTTGGCACGGTTTCTTCTAAATTATCAGGATAAGGCATGCTACTACCATTCAACCATATTAATGATTTCCTATCATTGTCCCATTTCCTTATTTTCTCTTCATACAAAGAAACCTATGGTCCCATTTCATTTGTCTTGTAAAGAACGAATTTATTGATGGCATCAATTTCTAAATTTGCTTATGTATACAAGAATTCAAAATGAATAGCATAAGATCAAATATATGTTATCAACTTCAGTGTAAACAATTTCTCTGTACTAAATTGACAAAATATAAGTGACTTACTATTTATCAAGATCCTTTTTCAATTCATTTGGAGTAGCTCCCCTTCCTTTTTTTCTCATCTTGTTGGACATCCCAAACCATTGCCCCTAGTGTGTCATCAATTTTCTTGATGTACTCACTCGAATAATAGAATGACTTGTATATTGTGTACTCCTCTACCATAGATCCCTCTGGTTTTTCCCTTTATTGAGCAAACCCCTTCAATTTGTTCATGTAGCTCTCTAAGAAGAACATCCAATGACATGAGAGAACCCTATTTAATTCAACCTTATCATGTAGGTGAATTAAATTCAACCTTATCATGTAGGTGAATTAAAAGATGGACTTGCAAGTCCATAAAACTCATGGGAAATTCCTTCTCAAACATACAAACAATCTCAACTATCTCTCGATGCCACCATGGAATGATATCCATATGAATCTCATTTGATGTGATCCAATGTACAAGTGCAAATAATTTTGACATGGCATGTCATAGGTCCTAGGGGAAGTCATGGTTCAGACAACCACGCACAAGCAAAGAAGGATGACACTAAAAAATAGACACACGCATCATTAATTTCTATAAAACTGTGAGTGCATAGAATATTTTTACCAACAATATAGAAGAATAAGAATGTATTCAATATCCATACCCTTAGAAGGTTCAGATGGTCATGTGATTTCAACCCCAACAAATTCCCTTCTATAGTGAAGCAACGTCATAGAGTCAACCCATATAAAGAAGGTGCCTTCTGTTGAAATATTGGCCAATACTGAGAGGGGGGGGTGAATTAGTATTGCTTATTTTTCAATACTTTAATAATAATTAATTATTAAACTTAGTAATCACAACAATTTATCAACAATAATGTACTAAAAAAAGTGATTAATTATAACAATCACAAAAAGTACAAGTTACAATGTGTAGGATACACCAATCTCTCTTCTTTTGAGCACCAACTTAAGGAGACATCAACCCCCTGTTTAGAGTACCAACTCTAGGAAGCACCAACTCCATGTTTATATCAACAACTCTAGGAAGCACCAACTCCTTGTTTAGAGCACCAACTCCCTATTTAGAGCACCAAATCTAGGAAGCATCGACTCCCTTGTTTAGAGCATCAACTCTAAGCAGCACCAACTCCCTTATTTCACGATTCAACCTGTAGAGGACTACAATCCTCCCTTTCTCCTCCCTTGCACCCTTAATTCATAAATGTCTTCAGGATTCTTCTTTAGACTTTGCTTTTGTTTTGATATTCTGAATTGGACCACAGAGACACCTTCTTTCCACCAAAACCCTTTTGTTTATATAGTCTTGCAACAGGTATGTTATTGAACCATTGTGTCTTTTTAAAAATGAACCATTGTGTCTTTTAATAATGATCCATTGGACCTCTTCATTTAATTAACAATAATGTTGATATTTTTGTTGTTATTAATAGTTGATTTTAAATTTTTTTTAGACTTAAAATCCCTTATAAGTTGTTCAGCATTTATTCCTTCATGTGAAAACAAGTCTTGCAGCAACTATGAACTAGTTGGGTGTTAAATTACGTTTGATATTGTTGTAACTGTTCTTGAATAAACCCATAGTTAGGCAGCTTTTAATTTGCACATGTTGCTCTATAAGTCTCCAAAGAGGTTGTCCAAGGATCTGGTCTATCTATAAAATTAGTCTCAGTTCAAAGAGACTGAATCTTTGTTGTCTCAATTATAATCATTATTTTAATCTCTTGAGATTGATCACATTCATGGATCGACTCATCCATTTCCTCATACACTTCTTCAACATGTTCTTATCGTCTCTACAACAAAATGATGACTGGGTTCTTCATACTTGACTAACCCTCCTTTCGATGTGATATTGAACTATAACCATGGGCTATATCTATTTGTTCCAATATTCAACCTTATAATGGCGACCTTTCCTACCATATGACCAGAACTCGTGATCGAGCGCTTACTCCAAAAGGAACTTAAACTTCCAACTTTGACACTGCCCAAATAAACGACTTTGTTTTAATCAACCCATGAACAGACGGTTCTCATTCATTTGCAAATTCAACATAATGAGGTTTTTAACCTGCTCGCTAAATGTGATGAAATATGGACTTGACACGTAGATTATTAATTTTGACATGATACACTTTTCGCTTCCTCCCTCCTCATTTAACTATCATGTTATTTCAAATGTGAAATTGGATTAAAGTCATTGATTTAGGATGGATTCGATCAATATATAGGTGAATTTTAATTACATTTTATCATCCATATTTTTGTTGACTCTGGTCAACTGTCACATAATGTGAAATGAGCATGGATCGTCTGATCTTACTTACACTCGATCATTGTTGTTCATGTTTTCTCTAATTAAGACTCTTCTTTTTAGTCCCAAATCATATTCCAACGATCAGTTTGAAAATATCCATGTGTATAATTACTCATAGACATATTGCATTTGTTGTAATCCTTGTTCACTTATAATTACTACATCTTGTTTGAGCACAAGATTTTGAATTTTTATGGGACAACTTCAGCATCCATAGAAATGATTTCTTAGATTTTGTTCATAAGATAGGTTCATGATTTTTTGTTTATGTTTTTCAATTCAATAGATATCTTATCCTAGGCTTGTAGGGTTTTTATTTTGGGCTTGCTATCATTTAGGAGTAAATATACCAAGGAAGATTGTGGTGGCCTAGATAGAACAAAAATTACTTCAAATACTTATCCACGGAACTAGAATTTTGAGATGGTGGGATGTCACACAAAATACCATACCAAATTCAAAATGTTGATGACCACATTGGACCTCTTTGACATCAATGGACAATTTTTTTGTCTCAATACCATATTATCCCTCTTTTGACATTCATGCCAACTCCAAAAACATCATGTTCAACATTGAGCATATTGACTCCTTTTGAAATCAATGACAACACCATGTCAAACATTCTCCCCCTTTGGCATTGATGGAAACAAAGTAAAAACCCTTTATTTCAACTGAGTTTTATTGTTTATTCTCCCCCTTTGACAGCGATGAAAAAAGGGATATTTATTTTCTCCCCATGTCCATGTACTTCTTTTCTAATGAATCTTGTGCAATTTAAAAAGATAAGGGCATGTCTCTCATTCTCATAAACCAATCTAATAACTTGTTTTTCACAACCTTCATCTTCACTTAAACCTGTGTGACTCCCCCTGTCAAAGATTCTCCTTATACAATGTACCTTGTTGCTATTAATCATAGACAATCAAGACCTTTCAAGAGCAATTGGACCTTGTCAACATATGTCATACAAATTCCCAACCATAGTCCTTCGACTCTGTAGAAACCAACTTCAACTTATGTCCCTTAGAAAGAATATTAAATTGGTCATTTCATATGTCTTTGTATTGTTGTCTCAAATACTTAAGACATGCTTTAGTCTATCATGATACTTAAGCTAAGATGATGCACCATATATCCTTTAATTTTGTTTTCCCTTTATCTTTCTTCAAGAGTGTGCTAATATTATACAAATGTTTCTCAAGAACTACCTTCATTTTCCTTTTAGATTGCTCCCAATTTCTTTGTGATACTAGTTATCTATTCACTCATTTCTAACCGAAAAGCCTCTTCATTTTTTTTTGTCTCAAACAGTGGTATGGTTCAATGTCCATACAATCATAGTTATCTTCTTCACATTCATATCTTCTCATGCTCATACTTCTTCTCAAATAGGAGTACATCTGATATTAAAGTTGGTGTCTTGTAGCTCCTTAAACCATGAATTTTGCTTAATAACCTCTTGTTATTGGTTGTAAGAGTCCTCTTCATAAGTTTCTCATTCCTTTTTGGGAATACCATCATCAAAGAGAATGTTGGTTGCTTTATGTGACTTAAAAAGGTTGATAGTATTTTAAAATATGATCTAATTGTTGAAGGTTTCATCACAGTTCAGATTGTTCATTCATCTTTATGGACATATTTCAAGGAGTTGTCATACCAAAATCTTCATTGCTGATTTTGAACAGTCCTCATAGACCTTCCTTGATTATTCATACCAAAACAAGTTTTAAAATGTATTCCATTGATATCAGTTTGTAATTCCCAACAACTTTTAAGGGAATGGTCAAATTTTTCATCAAGTTTTGCTTCACATTCAGTTCGTGATATTGAGATTGAAATCAGTCCTTCAATCCATTCCTTCCTTTTGTTCATATTTTTTGTTGAGGGGGAGATTAGTAGATTATCAAAATAAAATTTAAAACCTTCCAAGATCCTCATTTCTCAATTCTACTAGTTGATCTACATTTGGGAGTTCATCGCCATCACCACTGTTTTGTGCAACAAAAGCTTCTTCATCTTCTTCTTTAGAATTTTATTTTTGCATTTTTATTTCAGTGGATAATGGATTATTGATTTGCAGGACATCATCAAGATAAACAAATGTGTCATATTCTCATTTAGGAACTCTTCTTTCGTGAGCTTGATCCACTTCATATGCAATAATCTGATTTTCACATTCCTTATTAGGCATTTTACCCATCATTATGTTATTATCAACTTCATTGATTTTAGGTGCAATATCTTCATCATCTTTCTTTCTTTGTACTCCATATTTTCTTCTCCATGTCTTCTTATAATTTTCTTAAATGTTGGAGATACGTGTCTTCATGGAATATTTTGATAGTATACACTCACTGATTTTATGACCATAATTGTTGTGTTTGCAACATTCAACATTGTAATCTTGTAAAGGAGAAAATGAATTATAGTTTATATTTCTTTGATTATTTTTATTCTTGTTGTTTTTATAGCCATGTCTTTGAGTACTTTTATTATTGTTTTCCATAAGTTATACAATATACTACTTTATGCCCAAAATTATTGCAAGAGAAGCAATATCCCAGAAAGAGATGTTGATACCTTTTGAAGGGAGTTCTTCTTGTAATTGTATTCCATCTGTATTCATTTTCTTTTGAAAGTAGAGAAGAWTTTTGTAGATTATAATCAACTTTTATCTTGCCTTCTTCCCTTTTGAGAGAGCTCTAACTTTTTGGATTTTTGTTAATTTCCTGAGATGTAGAGTTAGATCCTTTGTTAAAAAAAAATTGGTCATAACCCAGTCTTGTCTTATTGCTTGGTGATATTTGACTGCTAAGAATATTGTCCAAGAATTTTGAGTTATTTTCAAATCTTAAGTGGTTCTTTCCTTTCTCAAGTTCCCTTTTTAGAAGAACAATTTCAACCTCTAACTTTTCCCAATCTTATTGCTTATCATTGAGTTGTTTTAAAATAACTTTTTCAATTCTTTTAGCTTCTTCGAGTTCAGTCTTCAAGTCAATAATAATTTGTTTTGATTCTTTGATAGTTTTTGAAACTTCATTTTCTCTTGATTTTTGTTTCCCTTCATATTCCACTAGTTTTTCTTTCAATGAATTGTTCTTCCTTTTATACTTCCTCAATTCTTCAAGAGCACTAATAAGTTTTTCTTCAAGTTTCATCTCTCCTTCAACTTCAGATTTTTCTCCATTGTCATCAGCAACATTATTTTGAGTTTCTATTCCCATAAATAGAAGCTCTATCTCATCATCTTCACTCATGTCCAATGAACTATTGTCTTCTTTGGAGTAAAATTTCTTCTTTTTCTTGTGTAATTTCTTCGTGTTTCCAATTTTACTCTTTTTAGGGTTATAGGTTTCTTCATCATCACTATCCTCCTTCGGATAAGGATATTTGTTACCAAAGTGTCCAATTTTTCCATAGTTGAAGCATTTGAAAGGTAACTTCGCTTTGTATTTGCCATACCCTTTCTTGAGTTTCTTTATGAAGTTATCCTCTTCCTCATCTCATATGTCTGATTGATTTTCATTTGGCACATGCTCATGGTTCTTTGTTGATTTTGATGCTTTGAAGGTTGTTTCTCCTTTTGATGAATTTTCTTGCCCGATTCTCATTTCATAGGCTATAAGGATCCCATGAAGTTCATCCATTTTAAGTTTGTTCAAGGTATTCTCAATCTTCCAAGGTAGATACCTTGGCATAATATCTCATTGGTAATTGTCTCAACATATTTTGGACAATAATTTTGTCTTTTAACTCTTCTCCCAATGCTCTAATTGAATTGACTATTTCATCTACTCTTTGAAAATATTTTGCAATGTTTTCTTCCTCTTTCATCTTCAGACTTTTAAACTACCCTCTATATGTTTTAAGTTTGGATTGCTTGACTTTTCCATCTCCTTCATAGATGAGTTTAATTATGTCCCATATTTCTTTTGTTCATTTGCAGGGCATCACTTTTACAAATATCGGATTTGTTAATCCACCGACAATTGCATTAACATCCCTTCAATTATCATTGTAGAGTTTCTTTGCAGCATCATTTGAAGGTGCATTAGTTGGTGCATTGTAACCATTTACCACAAATATCCAAACATCACATCCAAGGGCCATCAGGTAACTTCTCATCCTTATACTACAAAATGCATAATCATTTCCTTAGAAAAATGATGCTTTGTTGGAGGACATTCCTTCTTGTTGATCCATTGGATTTCTCATAATCTACCTTCAAGTGGTTAGGTCGTGGTGAAGGAATCCGCACTGATACCAATTATTGAAATATTGGCCAATATTTAGAGGGGGGTGAATTAGTATTGTTTATTTTTCAATATTTTAATAATAATTGATTATTAAACTTATTAATCACAACAATTGATCAACAAGAATGTACTGAAAACATAGATTAATTATAAAAATCACAAAAGGTACAAGTTACAATGTGTAGGAGACACCAACATCTCTTCTTTTGAGACCAACTCAAGGAGACACCAACCCCCTGTTAAGACTACCAACTCCCTGTTTAGAGCACCAACTCTAGGAAGCACCAACTGCCTTATTTAGAGCACCAACTCCCTTGTTTGAGGCTTCAACCTGTAGAGGACTGCAATCCTCCCTTGCACCCTTACTTGATAAATATCTTCAAGATTCTTTTTTGGACTCTGCTTCTATTTTGATCTTCTAAATTAGACCACAGAGACACCTTATTTCCACCAAAACCTTTTTGTTTATATAGTCTTCCAAAAGGTATGTTATTGAACCATTATGTATTTTTAACAACAAACCATTATGTCTTTTAATAATGAACCATTGCACCTCTTCATTTAATTAACAATAATTTTGATATGTATGTTGTTATTAAGAGTTGATTTTAAAAAAATTTAACACTTCAAATCCCTTATAAATTGTTCAGCATTTATTCCTTCATGTGTAAATAGGTCTTGTAGCAACTATGAATTGGTTGGATGTTAAATTTTGTTTGCTACTGTTGTAATTTTTCTTGAATAAACCCACAGTTAGGCAGCTTTTAATTTACACATGTTGATCTATAAGTCTCCAAAGAGGTTGTCCAAGGATCTGCCCTATCTAGAAAATTAGTCTCATTTCAAAGACACTGAATCTTTGTTGCCTCAATTATAATCATTATTTGAATCTCTTGATATCGATCACATTCATGGATTGACTCATCCATTTCTCCATACACTTCTTCAATGTGTTATTATCGTCTATGCAACAAAATGATGACCAAGTTCTTCATACTTTACTAACCCTCCTTTTGATGTGAACTTGAACTATAACTATGGGCTATATCTATTTGCGCCAATATTCAACCTTATAATGGCAACATCTCCTACCATATGACCAGAATCCGTGACCAAACGCTTACTCCAAAAGGTGCTTAAACTCCCAACTTTGACACTGCCCGGATCAACGACATTGTTTTAATCAACCCGTGAACAGACAATTCTCATTCATTCGCAAATTCAACATAATGAGGTTTTTAATATACTCTTGAAATGCAATAAAATATGGAATTGACACATAGATTATTAATTTTGACATGATACACTTTTCGCGTCCCCCCTCATTTAACTATTGTGTTATTTCAACTGCGAAATTGGATTAAAGTTGTTGGTTTTTGGATTGCTCCAAAACGACGGTGGATTCAATCAATATATAGATGAATTTGAAATACATTTCCGCGTCCATATTTGCGTTGACTCTAGTCAACTATCACATAATGCAAAATGAGCATGGATCGTCTGATGTTGCTTACACTCTATCATTGTTGTCCATGTTTTTTCTAATTAAGACTCTTCTTATTAGTCCCAAATCATTTTCCAACGATTGGTTTGAAAAGATCCATGTTTATAATTACTCGTAGACATATTACATTTGTTGTAATCCATGTTCCCGTATAATTACTACATTTTGTTGGAGCACCATATTTTGAATTTTTATGGGACAACTTCAGCATCCATAGAAATGATTTCTTAGATTTTGTTCAGAAGATAAGTTGATGATTTTTTGTTTATGTTTTTCAATTCGGTAGATATGTTATCCTAAGCTTGTAGTGTTTTTATTTTGGTCTTGCTATCATTTAGGAGTAAAGATACCAAGGAATATAGTGGTGGCCTGGATAGAACAAAAATTACTTCAAATACTTATCCACAAAACTGGAATTTTGAGATGGTGGGATGTCACACAAAATACCATACCAAATTCAAAATGTTGATGACCACATTGGACCTCTTTGACATCAATGGACAAATCTTTTTGTCTCAATACCATATTATCCCTCTTTTGACATTCATGCCAACTCCAAAAATATCATGTTCAACATTGAGCATATTGACTCTTTTTGAAATCAATTCCAACACCATGTCCAACACCTTCACACCCACTATAACATCCTTCCCCATAGAAATATCATATTTCTTCAAAATCCATGGGACAACACCTTCTTTAAAAGACCAAGAGGGACCAACCTTTCCTCTAGTTTATTTTCTTGGCCAATGTCTCTTTTTAGTATTTGAAGCAATAAGAATATGAAACATTTTTTAATACATGCATGGGATCTAGTAAGTGGCCAATATTAAGATGATCCCAATGTGGAAGCTCATAAAATAGAGATTTATTTTTCATCCCAATGAGCATTTTCTCAACATAGATGTCAAAAAATTCAGGATCATCAAACATAAGCTCCGCATTTCAATCAAACAATTCTACCATTTCCTTCTCATTCTTTGTGTCATATTCCCTAATCCAATATGTCAATTTCATTATTTCATGTCTACATTTTCTTGTTGGTTTACCATTGAAATCAAATGCAACTCTTGTATAAGTCTAGTCTTTTGGGAGGAGTACCCTCAAGTAGTCATACACTAGCTTTTGTAGGTGGTTGGACCACCTAACCTTTATAGAATATCCATAACATTTACATCCATGATACCCTTTTGTTACAAAACATGTGATGTTATTGTATACATAGCACATCTGTGTCAAAAGTATAGTTGCACCAAAGTAAGTATGCCAATTAACATTACAAACATAAACAAATCAATCAAGATGCTTACCAAAGAAAAGTCTTAGTCCTAGATAATTGTGTGTGGTGTACACACATATTCCATACAACATATAAGACCTCTCCATTGGGATGGGTCTTGATACATCATATACATGTATCCCTTCCCATAATTCCTTAAATTCATCGATTAGTGGTTGGAGGTAGACATTCATTATCTTTACTTGTCTTACACCTGGGACTATAAGAGCCAACATAAGATGTTCATTATTCACGRAAAACCATGGGGTGGATATTTTTATTGATCGCTACCACTGTCCAAACAGAATAGTWGGTGTTTTGGATGGGATATGGGTTAACTCCATCTATGGTTATGTTCAATTGTGGGCTCKGTACTACATCCTTGAATTTATCAGGCCACGTATCCTCTATATGCTTCATGGCTATTGAATATGTTGGGATTCACATAACTCTTGGCTCGCTTCCATGTGAGGCATGCCATGCCTGCAACATGGCTAATTGTTTGCAACGAAATAKCCTTTAAATCCTTGGGATTATAGGAATTTTCCGCAATATCCTATGAGGAGGACCATGTGCCTTACCCTTATTTTTTAATTTTTGGTGCATGTCATGCCCACATTCTGGACATATATCTTTGTCCACATATTTATTTATGTATTGAATACAATCATTCGGACATGTGTGGTATGATATGTACTCAACACCCAACATTTTATTTGCCTCTACACGGCTACTAGGAAAGGAATTGTCCCTAGAAAGTACCTTATCTTTGAGTAACCTGCAATTAGTGGGAAATAGAAATGTACATTGTCATTAAGCATGCATAAAATCAACAATTATATTCCTTCATTGTGTGACAATATTCCTTAAATTAGGTGACTTAATGGTTAGTTAACTCAAAAGTGTCAAGAAACACAAGTCTAACATACCATACATTGCTTTCAAATTTGACAGTAAAATTTGTGTCCCTGGTTGGGTAGATCTTGACCCATGTCCAAAGAGAGGGGTGGTGGAAGCAGATTTCAGGGTTTCGAAGAAGGTATCGACGATATTAGTGTCATCCCCTAGTTCATTTTTCTAGAATGCATGTAACAACATTCCATCCATGGCTTGGGTAACCCGTAAGAAATCATCCATACCAACCTTTGTATCATTGTCTGTGTCCCCAACATGTGGAGAACTAGTATTATTGTAGAGGTTTTGAATTGGTCAATCGTGATGTAGTGGGAATTGAATAGGTGGTTGATTCAACCATGCTCAATATGCGTCCTCTCCAAGTTGTGCTCGTTTAGTAGCAAGCTCGTGACTTGACATTATAGTGGGGTGCAACGATAGATCATAGACAGTCTGTTCGTTGTTAAAATCTTGATTGTAAAAATATTGAACATAACATCGATAATATTAGTAACACAATGCATTTACTATGTTCAAACATTATACCAAACATTATTAGAAGCATGTAAAAAAAATTCCAATAATATACATGCAACCAACCACTTTATAAAACTAATGTTGAATTAAGCAATACATTTACATTAGTTCCAATGAAAATCCAAAAATACAATTACTCAATCATCATTTTTCTTATGCCCCGAGGGTTGTCTGCATAAAAGAGATCCAATTCATTTTAATACCATTGACCCGGGATAGTTGTTGGAAGATGGCATGTTATAATTGGTAGGGTAAAGCAGTTGTCCATTTTCATCAAACATATGCTTGTGATATCTTTATCCTGATAAGATCTTGTGAAATTTTGGGACTATTGGAATATCTTACACATATGAACTCAATCCTTAATCATGATCCTGCAAAATTCATTGAAAAAGTATTAAACTGAGCATGCATACATAACATAAATTCAATGAGATAAATAAATTATACATAAAATATAGACTTGTTGCAATCAGCGGGGGAGAACTTGAAGGACTTGTAATTATGTGGAATGAGCTAGAATCTGAAGAATTGGGAATTTGATATTATAATTCTTTTTTTCTTGCATTTGAGCCAAAATCACCATCTTGGGAAGCATGGTACAATCTAACTTCAAACATAATTTTGAATAAGTTTTATAAGTTAATGATACACTTAATTATAAAAGGACACCCCGGTGTTTTGTTATTAAACAAATGTACCAGTGCTTTAAGTTGAGAGAAGCACCAATTATCGACCTTCGTTATTGCCTCTGTAATGCAAAACCTCTGCAAAATTTAAATGTGGATGTGTGCATTTTCATTTTGCAAATTAAATTGTTTTATGGTGCATCGATACTTACACACTGTATGGGTGCAGTATGAACTGCATAGCACACCAATTGAAGCAAGTTATAAAAATAACACGTGTGTTTACTATCAATGCATTGAAATTTACTACGAAAAAATGAGTCGGTGTGTTATATGTACACACCGCACTAATGTGCTACTCATTATATAGCGCACCCTAAAAGTAAGTTGTGAAATAAAACATCATGTGCATTTATCATCAATACGCATTTATCATATGAATTATATGTGTTTATAAATGAAAACCGTGTTCATTCTTTCATTACTTTTCCAAAATTTAGAGGGGAGATTTGTGTAAGAGAGATTTATCAGCAAAGAGTTCAAAGTGGGTGGATTTTTTTTAAGAGCCAAATTCAAAAGGGATTATCATAGATCACATACAAATATGTAGAGAAGAAATTCCATGTATATGATTTCATTCTATTAATCACATTGGTCTTTCCCCTATTGATTCAAGCAATTTTTTGTGCATTCCCAAACAAGAAAAAAGGGTTTCATAGTTACCGTAAGTATTGGAAGCCCTAATTTCCTCACTATTTTTCTTGCTTTGTCTTTCTATATTACACAAGGAGAATTTTTTTAGCAAAATATTTGTATAGGGTTTGTTTATTTATATATGTGGTGTTTCTTATYGGCTGCAATGGAACCACTCATTGCTTCGCATCCCAAATCGACTTGTCGCAKTCAGTTTCTTTTAACACCTTTGCGATTAATGGTGTGCATTGTACATAGGCATAGCACCAATGCATATTTTCATGTCAACAACACCGCTTAATTCAAATTAGAAACAATATTTTTTTAAAAACATTTTCGTCTATGGCAGTGTGCACTATACATAGATAAGCATCGGGGTACATTTTCTTATAAAGAGGACCATTGAGTTTAAAATGGAAATAACATTGTTTTTTATATGTAAACCGACATGTCTTAATTTTTTTCACAAGTCAGCAGTGTGTAATAAACAATACTTAGGTACCGGTGCTTTTATCAATTTATAAAGCACCCACTCAATACAACAATTGGCAAAACATTTTCAATTTCACAATGAAACTGCTATCATATACCGGTGTGTATACATATGGTTGACACATCGGTGCATACGAAGTTACTAAATGCATCATTATCTTATTTTGTCAAAAAATATGTAATTTTTATATCTAATGATTCCTAGATTTTCTTTTTTCGGGGAGATTTTGAAAGTTTCAAGGGACAAAGGAGGGGAAAACCAATATATGTTGGTAGTGATGTCCAAAAAATTGTAGAAGGAGATGCTAAAAGACATGAACATAATTGTGTCGCAAGAGAAGCCATCCCAACAACAATGTGCATCAAAGGTGTGTAATCATTCATTTATTATTTTATGTACATCGAATTGAATTATAGCATGAAATGTTRTTTTTCCATTGTTTTGTTGTAGAAAAGAAAAAAAAAATAGAACACATTCAACATATAAGACGGGATGACAAGGAATAAAAGGGTTGATCGCAAACTTTGTAAGTATTTACGTTTTCGRCCTTACTTAAGATTTCATGTTTGTTGTGATCTTTATATTTAAATAATTAATTTACTYTTTTCCATGGATGTCTTCTAATAGGTTCTAACATACAAAGAGGAGCCAACCCATGAATTGATAGACATTAGGTTAAGTATGGGTTGTGAGTGTATGTTGAAGTATGAAGGTTTAATTGAACAATTTATAAGTAGCTATATTGTTTAATTTCCCTTGTTTTATAATTCATGAAATAACAGGAAACCTTTATATTAATTATATCGATTGTGCTTTGTCATGGCATATTAAACATGCAGGAAACAAAGTATGGAATGCAACCAACATAAGAGATTTTAAGATGAGGCATGAACCATGGCTTCGAAAGAATGTGTATTGTACTTTATGAAAGACTCGTTGCTAAGGTATGTTTTTTTATTTACCCAATAATGTATATTTTACTATATATATATATATATATATATATATACTTATTACACTTTATTTCTATGTTTGTAAATGGAAGATGAAAAGGTGGAATCTAAAAAACAAGTCGATCAAGAAAACATTAGGTTCAATAACCAAAGTACAATATTGCCTACAAATGATGAAGAAATTAGGCATACATGCAACTCGGGTGATGACAACAGTTCAAGTGATGAATGACAATCAATATAATTGAATGTTACTACAAGTTGTATGTTTTGGAATATTTGTCTTTGAAAATCAGGGATTTTGTTTAATGTACTCGACATATTGTCCCAATTGTATGAGGACATGTTACCAATAAGTGTAACAATTACATATTGGTTGCAATTTGATTATTGTAGACATTTACGTTGTCCCATTTTGTATGACAATGGGTCTCTTTTTCATATATAATAAAATGGGTTTCTTATTTTATTGCATTGTTGAATGTTGTAAAATGTTGTGTTGTTGAATAATTAATGTGGATGATTTACATTGTTACAAATAAAAAAGGTGTATTTTGTTGGATAATGTATTAATGCAATCATTATATCAAAATGCAATAAAAAATATATAAAAAAATATTATTATAAAAAATATTTGTTTTGGGATGATTAATTTAAAATTTGTAAAAAAAATAATTAATTAAAATATATACATATCGGTGCATTGTATTCTTATGAATTGATTAAATGGTGTGTACCATAATATAGAAAGAGATGTGTTTTGAGGAGTCATACGCATTGGTGCCCATTGATTATATAAATGCACAGGTGCAAAGTATTAAGAAAAAATATTGTTTCGTAAAGACATAATGTACAATAACATTTATCATTTCAAAATTTTATGGTGCCCATGTTTACAGTATGCACCGGAGCTCTAAATATAATGTATGCACTAATGCTTAGTAAAAATAATGGCACTGACATTTCACCTCGAATATTCAATATTTAATTACCCTTTAGTGCACATGGTAATACAGGCACCAGTACATATTAATTAAACAAGCACTAGGGAATACATAAATAAAAAAGCATCAGTTCTTCATACGCAAACAATGCAGAGTCTGTGCATAGAAATTACAAGAGCATCGGTGATCTGCATGCAACAAAAAAGAAGAAACCAACACATAATAATTATAAGTGTATCTATGCTTTGCCTCATATGTACGCACCTGGGCAGGTTTATTAAGAACGCACTGGTGCGTTTTGACAATAAAATCACGAGAAATAAAATAAAATAAACTTTGTTACAACCTCCACAGGCCCGATTTTTTTTTAGTTATATGGAATATCCATTAAAACATTCGCTTCAAATAGCGGAGGTTTTTTTGAATTTTTTTGCCAAATCTTGTAACACTAAAAACCTCTGTAAAAACCTTTGCTACAAGGTTTTTTACTTGTAGTAAATATCAACATTGTTGATTTAGAGCTTCACTACAAAATGAATAAAAACTATAAGATCAAACTTGAGATTGCACATAGCATTAGTTCACCAAAATTTTAGACACTGCACATAACATTAGTTCACCAAAATTACGAATGGAATAAGTACAACATAACAATGAATACCAAATGGGGATCCGAGGAGATAGGGACCTAGTTTTGTACAAAGAAATTGATACTTGAATGTGTACCAATAATGCCTCCCATTTATTCCTTGATATAAAAGTAAAAAAGTGGATCTCAAATTGTCTCTAATAGGATGAAAATTTGGATATCAATTCAATTACTAAAATATTAAAAGAGTAAAAGGCTAAAAACCTCAACTTGAAAAGAAGGCAATGCACTAAAAAAAAATGCAAGCATATCTAGTTGAAATAGTCACTAAGAAAAAATGAAAAATACATAAAATATAATATGTGGGTAGTCACAAGAGGAATTCAAACACTTAAAACTAACCCTAAATTAAAAAAATACATCGAAAAATAATAAAGCCTTAAAGAATGGTCAAAACAATAATACTTACAACTATTAAAAGAAAAAAAGCTCAAAGAAAGAAATATGCATCACAAATATTCATGTGCAAAAGATTCAATTGCAACATCCATGCTTCCTAACAGTTTTTCCATGAGAGATCACATTTGCAACATCCATGCTTCCAACCATTTTTATGCATTGAACGTAATAAAACCAATACTATGAGTATTTTTCAAAAGCAATAAGACATCTTTCATACAATTTTACTTTCCATTTCCCTTAAATATGGATACATAGCAAGGACTACTACAAGGACAATGAAATTGGCACCTAGCAACATCAATAACACTTTAATCGCATGATCTCAACACAGCAAGGATTACTACAAGGACAATGAAATTGGCACCTAGCAACATCAATAACACTTTAATCACATGGTCCCAACACAAGATGGCATATACTATTTTGATTTGACCACACCACATTGTGAGTAGTTAGATTTGCACCATGTAGGGCTATGTACCCCGTTTAACTTGTTTTGATTGACTTACCCCTCACTACAACACTTTTCTTCCTTTAGAACGTTCCATATTATTTTTTTCATACATACAGGGTGTTCAGTCCACTTCATCCTAAGTTAGATTTACATTTCCATTTCTCTTTGCTTTTTACTTACATTGACAAATTGGTTTTTTTTTATGCAACGTAGATCAAGAGGGTGGTCATGTTCAATTGTTATGGAGGAATACATATACGCATCTCATATTAACCCCATTCATTTGCCTCGTTATTGTTCATTCCTCTTGTTCCCTTTGGCCATTTCAAGCCATTTTATGTTACTGTTCGACAACACTATATATGCATTATATTAATCACATGTCTTTCAGGTTTATCTAATCAGGTCTTAGAATTGGGCTTTCACTAGGAAATTTACGTAGTACATATAATTGTTACACATGTTTGACATATAGTAATATGAAATGTCTTCAATATGCTTCAAGGTAACTATACAAATACATATCTACACATTATTCCATTTTAACACCAAAAATACTTTATCATACAAATACATATCTACACATTATTACATGTTAGTACTAAAAATACTTTATCATATCATGCATTACACATTATTCCATGTTAGCACTAAAAATACTTTATCTTTTCAATTTTCAAGCATTATGGTTCCACACAAAAATCACGTTGCCACCTACACCACATGGATCACACTTACACAACAAAGCCCGATTAGAGAACCAAAGAATTGCAAAAGTGAATAATTTTAAGAAGAGGTAGTGTGGATAGACACATTTATAACACCAAAACTGCTCAACATATAATGAATAACATAAAAAACTTATATAGTAGATTGATCCATAGGATCACCTATATATATGATCCAAAGTATAATTAACTCTCTCAAAAAGTGGAAGACATCGTCAACTTTGATCACCTTAGGTGTGTTAGATATCCTTCTTTTTTTCATTGACCTACATACCAACCAACTGAGTCGAGACCACCTTTGGTTGGCCCAACTAACCAGTTGATTACCTTATGAATCTTCAGCAATTAACTATTGTATCTAGAATATCCAAAGGTGAGATGAACTTATTGTTCCAACAATTTCAACACCCCCTCCCCTATCAACACAACTCTTTGAAGATCCAGGAGGTGGAATTACCTCCACCATTAGAGGAAATTTGGGGTTAAAATGGGTCAAATAAGAAAACCTATGCTTGTAGAGTTCAAAATCCAATAACCAATAGAATTTCAAAGAAATAAATAAACAATAATCATTGAAGTGGACATATAAAAGTCAAGGATGATTATGTGTCGCGTTCTTATTTGGTGAGATTTAACCATATATACACCTCACTTTGGTTAAGATCTTGGTGGGATCATCTCAATAAGATAAATATCTTTGAAATACTAAATATGAAATCTTTTACTTTCTTAGCATTTCCATTATTATTATATCTTAATAAGAATTTTCACTTCCATTGTATATTATTATTATTATTATTATTATATAGTTTGAGCCTGACGTCAAATCCATTCCCCAGTGACGAGTTGGGGAAGTCGTGGGTTCAACTCTTTTGATCCCCTTGGGGTTAGGCTCTGTAATTCGGGCCGACAATTTACCTCATTTACCATCAATGAATTAGTGGAAAGTACTCGGAGGGATTTCCACGAGGATTTCCTTGAAAAAAAAATTAATATTACATAGTTAGTATATTATTATTATTATATAAGTAAAGGAAATCGTTATTATATTATTATATAGTTAAAGGTGGTTGTCATAATATTATTATATTATATATTGTATTTAACTATTATTATTATATAGTAAAGGACAATTTTCATTATATTATCATTATATAGTTAAGGGTGGTCGTCATTATATTATTATTATTACATAGTTAAAGGAGACCATCATTATATTATTATTATTATTATATATTTGAAGGTGGTCCTCATTATATTATTATTATAGTATATAGTATATATTATTATATTATATTATTATTATTACATATTTGTATATTATATTGTACTTTAATTATATATTAGTAATATAATGTTATATAATAATGGAAAGGCAAGAAGATGCTGGCATAAGGGTCGAGATAGGAACAATGAAAAACAAAATTGATGGAGTTGAATGTAAATGGGTATACGACTGTAAGACCTGGTTAGGCATGTGTACCCTGGGTTTGAAATTTCACCAGTAAAGTCTTGACATAGACCTAGGTGATAGGAGGGAACATGTGAGATTTGCAGATACCCTGGCTTTGAGGGAGGTTTGGTCGGATTTGGTCATGGGAAACCCCAAGTCAAGTTTAAAGGGGGGAATGTTAGGATAAACTTGACTTGGTGAAAGAGTCAAAGTTGTTAGGTCAATAGTGGTGGTTTCAAGCACATGGTATTGGTGACCCATGGTATTGAGCTCATGGATTACATGTAATGAAATCCTATAAAATGTTGGTGAAACTCCATTATAATGTGTCAAGAGTTGAGCAGTGAAGGCTCACTTGGTCGGGGCCAGGAGATTGGTCGGCTTGGCCAAATTTGGCCAAGGGAAATAATAGATCTATTGTTAGCTAGTTTTCCTCTAAGGGTTTTCCAGGATAAATCTTGTGTGATTTGTGTGTTGTTGCTATGATCTAAAATATCATTTTCTCTCGTATTTTTGAAATACATATTATTATTATCTTGGAAAACCATTACGAGAAAAACCAACTAATAATAGATATATTATTTCACTTGGACAAATCCAGCCAAGTGAGCCTTCACCACTCAACTATTGACACATTACAATGGAGTATCATCAACCTTTTATAAGATTTCATTACATGTAATCCATGGGCTCAATACCACAGGTCACCAATACCATGTGCCTGAAACCACCACTCTTGACCTAACAACTTTGACGCTTTCATCGAGTCGAGTTTGTCCTAACATTTCCCCCTTTAAATTTGACTTGGGATTCACATGACCAAATCTAACCAAACTTCCATCAAAATCAGGGTATCCGGGAATCGTGCATGCTCCCCCTAATATCTAGGTCTACGTCTAGACTTTACTAGTGAAATTTCAAACCCGAGGTACACATGCCCAACCAGGTCTTATAGTTGTATGTCTATTTACATTCAACTCCATCAAAATTTTATTTTTTTTCCTTGTTATTATCCTGGCACTTATGTCGTTGTCCTCTAGCCTTGCCATTCCTCCAACTCTTGATGCTTGCTTCTTTGTAGATCTACAACCACATATGACATATCCATCTATCACATATAAGCATCCAAGCCATATATCCTTCATACACTCTGATCCAAAACATTGTGCTCTTTACATCTTAGTGTTGAATCATTCAATGCCCCCTAGGGATTCAAACCCTAGCTATGTACTTCGGCAGCCATGTGTTTATTTTCATCATCATCAAGCATTGCTCTGATACCATATTACGAAAATCGAGCACATAAAGAAACCAAGATAACTCAAAATATTTATGCGTGTTGTATATTAAATGAGAAAGTGAAATATTTTTTATATAGGGTTACAATCAATTCGATTCAATACATTTTATGAATGTGGAATAAACCGATAAAGTGAAATAAGACATAAAATCATAAACTAACCTTAAGTCGAATTGACTTTATTATTGCCTAAGTCTAATATCTAGTTGACCATTATAAACTAACATTTATTTTAACAAGGGATGGTTATCATTATATTATTATATAGTTAAATGAGACCATCATTATATTATTATTATATATTTGAGGATGGTCATTGTTACGAGGAAAATCGCGCTATGGCATGGGGTAAACCACAACATACAAAAATGACTGCAGAAATCAACTCTAATCTCAAGTATGTTATATAAACAACATGCTAACAAGGCAATATAAAGAGCCTACCTCGTCCATACATTCGATGAAGTCCACCATTGAGCACTTGACTCAAATCTATGCACCTGAAACTTGTCCTCAACAACCAAAATATGCAAGCATATGGTGATAATATATAAAGTTAGCACATATAATAACATAATCCATCAATATTCATAACAAATACGCCCATGGAATAATAATTCAAATATTTGCAAGACATTAATTAGACGAGAAAATAGTATTTCTATTAAAATGTAATCAACAAAAGTGTATGAATGACAAACTTATGTGTCGGCACGTTCAGAACCGAGAAACTAAGTCCCTTCCAGTTGAGCCTCCACCACTTCAATCCTCCACCAAAGGCAAGTTCATATAAGAGAGACAATGAGGTTCTCCATCAAATAGGGAAGATCTTGGGTGTTGAACAATGTGTTCAGACTTAAAAGGACAAAGGGATGCAGACTCAATATGAAGTGAATAATTTCTCCATAGTAACTTTGCTCTCAAAGTTGAATTCTTCTCCTCTCTTTTCCACAGCTTGGATATGGCCCATTTATAGCCTTCAAATGGAACTGAAGGGTCGAGTCTGAACGTTTCCAGTATATGCAAGGTCAAGGATCATGGATCTCATGACGTGACATGGAAACCTGACACCATTTTTAATTTTGGGCACAAAACCCGATGAACGCAGGCTATAATGGTGCAACCTGCGTATACACATGTTGTATAGTTGTTAGGGCACGTATATGTGGAAAAATATGTTTTTTAGATCTGGGAATTGCAAAAAGGGGACTTCAAGTCTGCATAGGGAAATGGAAAAGGCCTTTTGAACAAGTTGCATGGGGTGAGGCAAATCTTGCTATAACAGATTCCCCCTAATGTGTGAGGTCAGAGGAGTATCTACAGTGGCCAAAATACATTATAATTCAAAGAAGTGGAGTAATGGAGACCCAGTTGGACGAACTAATTGCTCATGAGAATATTACAATCCATAATGACTTTGTGCACATGGCTTCCAATTTGAATTACACTGTGGATCCATGTGGAAATATACCAAACAGTTGTTCATGGCCATGAACAGGCAATACAAGGGTAGATACATGCCATAGGTTGTCATAGTAACGAACAAGGCCCAGTGAAAACCAGTCTCAAAATCAGTTTGAAGATATATGTATACAATGAAGTACAATTTGATCTCCCACGATCATTGAAGTCATAGAGGTATTGGTCCAATGAATGATAGGAACAGCTCAGGAAAGCAGGGACTATGAACTGATGTCTTCAAGTCTTCTACACGATCCGCCAAAGGTGCAAGTCTACATCATGTGAATTAAGGAGTTGAGGTCGAACACAATGAGACTTTGTTTGATTATCGGTCATTGAGGTATATCGCTAACAAACGCGAGACGGCCTATCGATAATGAAAGTAGGTATCAAGGCACCAAGTACATTCTTACAAGTATGAATAAAAGAGTTGAGGTTGAACACTTGAAGAATCCATTGATCATGAGACATTGATGTATTCCCCACTGTTGATGGCGAGAGAACCTGCCACTAATGATTGCAAGCCTCTAGGTACTCATAAGACTCTAGGCCTCGTTTCTAGAATAGATGGGTTGAAGTCGATGGAAGGAGACCCATTGAAAGGAGAGCATTGAGGAATATTTCATCAGTCAGCATGAGGTACAAAGCATTAGCTTGATGATTTGGAGGTACACGGACAAAGAACATGTTTATGAACCAACGACCCTGTGCATCTTTCACATGCACCAGATGCAAGCAGTGCACGAAAAAGGCCCTCTAAATAGCAGCCAATAAGGAAAATTGTTGAAAAAGGAGAGGAAACCACCAATAAGGCTAATGGAATCCAAGGCACTACAGAAATCTCAATGTGTGAATAGATTTTTTTTCATCGAACACAAGGGAAACTCCTGAGTCAGCAACCAATGAAGAGATGTTGACTGTTGGGTTCAAGGCTACCTACCCATAATGAAAGTAGGACCAGGGTGCACGATATGACTACAACTTCATGTAACTCTAAGACACAATAAGGGTATGGCCGACATACAAAGTCAAGAGTTCTGAGAAATGGTCGACACATGTTGATAGACATCCTTTGAACAAGAGCATGATACATATGGAAGACTCTAGCAGCATGGACTCAATGGTGAAACTTTGTGATGTAGAAGGCACCAATCAAACTGTCCATAGGGACTCGAAGATTAACCAGTCAGAGGAGTAAACTCTAAGTAACGAGCTCAACTTCCTGAGGTCATGCTAAACCCAAACTTTGGATGACAACTGGACTCAAAATTTTGTGCTATGTTCAAAGGCGACACGATTGCTGCCAACATGAGGTAATACTCTTTTCTAGCTTGTCTTTTTTTGTTTTTCCATAGAAAAACGAATGTTATGATACATAGGAGGAAACGAGTGTCGTGAGTAAGTAACTGGTTCCAACAGTGGAACATACATATGCTCAATGTAAGGAGGTGCATGCAGGATATGGACACTCAGGGGAATGTTTCCTCGTATGGTACAGGGTGTCAAGCTGAAAAGGATATAAATAAGGCTTTGATTGGCTGATGATGCAAATTGCTGAGATAATAGGCTTATAATGAAAAAGAAGGAACCGGCAATAGGCTCAATACTACAAGCAAGAGAATGAGATGCAATTAAAACTTAACTCCAAAGAATGTCCTTTTTCATAAATTTAGTCTACTTGGTCTGAAAAAGGGTTAAACTTACACCAAATAGACGTCCTTTCAAATCTAAATTACGAGTGTGAAAGAGACAAGTTCACTCGACAATCTTTTCACTTTTTGAAAGAGTCAGAAAAGAGCTTCAACAAGACTCGCGAGAGTCCCATAAGTATAGGTCATCATGCTTATGACTAAGAAATGAGGTTCGAACTTAAATTCATATTGGAACTATAAAGGACTCTCGGTCTTTATGGAATAATCTTTTCATGGGCACCAGATGGCACACAGGTTCTAACTAGGGCACCCGTGTTTCGTAATTCTCTATCATTCAATAATGACACTTCTCATAGGAAAAGGAAGGTTGTGTCACTAACAAATGGGTTCGTACCTAAGGCATACGAATTGCAGTTATAGGATAATACAAGTGTGCAGAACGGAGTGATGACCTATCCTATATGTTGGTCAATGAAAATACTTGCCAAAGTCACGAACGGGCGACATGACGTTAGAAACCGCAAGAATCCTTGGATAAAACCACAAAAACCAACTCCATCCATTGCACTATTAGTCCACTAGGCCAAAATATTAGCAAAAACTATGTAAAGTGAGTAAAACAATTTCTATAAATAGTGAAAATAACCAATTTTACTATACCATTTGTATTTTTTACCCAAATAGTGCATTTTGGACCAAATTGCCCCTGATCTTCAACTGTCGATTGCGGGAGCTATGAGTGATGGAATTGACAACCGTTTGGACCATGTAATTCTTTGTTCCCTTCTCTTCATTTCTATTGGTTTAAAATTTTAATTTAGGCTTCAATTTTTTACTATTTTAAGATGTAAATTAGAAACTAGGGTGTACGTGGGTTGTAATTCATCGGATCGTGTATACGCAGTCCTATACACGATTGTTATCAAAACAGACCGTGTATATGCAGCCCTATATGCGACTGTGTAAACTGCAGCTCGCGTACAAGTCCGTGAGTTGAATTTTTTAATTGACTCAAAATTTGATTTTAAACTTGCAGGATGGTGCTAGAGTGGAGAGAAAGAGAGCATGAAGAGGTTGATGTTGCAGTAGAAAGATATCCAAGGGCCCAAATGGAATTAAGAATATGTGGGCTATATAAATTTGGGGCTCTCAAAGGAATGAGGGCTCAAGTGAGACTGGTCCAGATGTTGGTGAATGATTGGGATCCAGATACAAAGGCCTTCAATCTCAATGGGAAACCATTAAGGATTAAAGTTGAGGACATATAACTTCTGACGAGATTGTCATATTGGAGTGAGGTGGTGAACCTCAAATCCCGGGGAGTTGGGAGTGGCATGAATATAGAGGACTACATTGCCACTCATTGCGTTGCAGGGACCGAGAAGGTAGGGAGCCAACTCTCGATCAGAACGATCAACAACCTGAGTCTCAAGATCATTTTCCTAGTGTCGGCACGGATCACAGGGTCGGCCTCGTTGCATCAAGCATCAAGGCCACTTATGTTCTACTTGGTGGAGTGTTTGCGACCCACGGTTTATGACTGGTGCACCTCATTGTTGGCCAAGATGAAGAGCCAGTTGACAAACTGCAAACAAGGTAGAAAGAGGAACTTTGGGTTCGCATCTATCTTATGTAGTTTTTTCTTCGAGCGGGCTCCAGGGTTGGGCCCTAGAGTCGGTATTGTTCTGCATGGACCTCGCGATCCATCCATGGCACAGTTGACTGAGGTGATGAGGCGGTTGGGGGGTGGTAGGGTACCAACACCCTACAACAACGAGTTTTTATTTTGGTGGCGTCGGTAGGTGATAGCTTTGGACGACCACCCGTATGCAGGGATCGACTTCAGAGGAGATCCGAACATGCCATTACCACCAGGTTCCTCCTACGGAGACATAGGTATGAAAAAAAAAATTAAATATTTCATTTTTTTGTATTTTTGTAAAAGAAAAAACACAAATATTTTTGGATGATGTCAAGTACTAATTAAAACATGTATGTTATGTAGATGTGGGTCCACGACGGCCATATGGACTCCCATGACACCAGCAGAGGCACCGGGGGGATGAGCCAGTGGGAGGAGACACTGAGAGAGTGCTTCAAAACATGCAGGGCAACCTATCTCATTTGACACAAAGAATTCCCATGGTTCAGGTAGAGGATTTGTCGGAGGCGATGCAGCGGCAAGTGGTAGGTGTGTCCCGTGCTTGGGTGCGAATTTTACGGCATCTCGCAAATGTCGTACTATGTTATCATGACACACATCCAGCGCCACAGGCATAGATTTCATGGTTATTCTATTGATCGGTTGTATATGTATTTTGAGGGTGTGAGCCCCAATTTTGTACTATAACACCATATTTTTTGGAGAAATGAAATATAAAAAACAATGGTCTCTGGATTTACTTATATTACAATGTGTACATTGGTGAATGTGTTTTCTTTACTTTAGTTATGTGAAAAATGTCAATCTAAAACATAATTAGCATATGCATCGAATACATAATTAGAACTTCGATGTATGTTATTATAAGTAATATAATGTCGTTTCCAAAAGTCATACTCGTAGGAATCGTCGGAGTAAAGTAGGGTCTCGCACATCGTAACCGTCGTTCAAATGAAATACTACTAATTGGGAGTCCAAGCGAACTTCTAAAGAACGAATACAGTGTGAAATGGCATCACGTAAAAGCTCTATAACAGCGCTATATTTGGCCACATTATTCGTTGATGGCCCTAGAAAAATGCCACCTGAAGACACCAGTTGACCCTCGGGTGAGTAAACGACCCAAGCATTGGAAGCCAAGTTTTGTGTATGACGACTGGCACCTTCTGTGAATCCTAAGTAAACTGAAAACTCCGTTGACATCTGCCAACCAAAGGAAAACTTCATAAGCAAGTTGATGATGAAAGGGAAAAGATATATACACTAAGATACACTAGTATACAAAGAGTTACGCCCAATTGTGGGGCTTAAGTGTAATATCTTTCCAAGTAGAGAAAAATCATGGGCTCAATCAGCATATTCCCTTCATAATCTTCTAATTCGTAGGCTCATTTTTCTAAGACACTTCGCATGATATAAGGATCGTGCCACATGGGATTGAACTTGCCTGCCCCAACTGTTCTTTAGCTTGGTCATACAAGAGGACCAAGTCACCCTCAGCATACTGTCGGGGACAGACAAACTTATCATAATGTACCTTGACACATCATTTATTTGTTTCGATAGTCGTAGAGGCATCTCAACGCTGCTCATCTAGACTATTTAGGTGTATGAGGCGTTGTTCGAGATCAGAAGTGTCAAGTAGGAGTTTAACTGTCAATTTAAGAGAAGGGATTTCGCATTCAATAGGTAGGATCAACTCCACATTGTGTACTAACTGAAAAGGAGAAAAATAGGTGGAAGTTTTAACCGAGGTTCGGTGTGCCCAAAGCGTCAGGTAAAGCATGAGATGCTAGTCAGACTTGCTCTGGCTGACCGTTTTCTACAAAATGGTCTTGAGAGACTTTTTTACAGCCTCTACTTGTCCATTTTCTGGGGGTAGTAAGGGGAAGAATGACCATGTTTAAACCCCAGTTTCGATGCTAATTATTTCATCATTTCGTTCTAAAAGTGACTACCACGATCAGTAACAATCTCACWTGGGATTCCGAACTGGGCTATAATTTGATTGAACATGAAAAATACAACACTTTTACCATCTGATTTAATTGTAGGCATGGCCTTGGCCCACTTGGTAAAGTAGTCTATGGCCAGAATAATATGTTGATGCCCCCCAGCCGAAGTTAGGTTGCAATCCACAAAATCCACCTACCACTTGGTGAAGGGACCAATGGTAATGATCGGGTGAAGAGGGGTTGGATGTGAGTGCATATTCCGAGTGAACACATGGCAAGGATGGAACTTCTTGACCGCTTCGACACAATCTTTAAAAATAGACGGCCAAATAATCGGCTCGCAAAATCTTTTGGATTGTCGCAAGCCCGGATAGATGACCATCACAAGCCCCACTATGACAGTCATTAAGAACGGACTCCTTGTGAGTCAAGAAACGATGCAAGATATTATCTATGCCTCGGAAATACAAAGTCTCTCCGATGATAAGGTAGTTCTTAGCTTGATATTGTATGCATCGTCGATCTTCTCTCGAAAGATGTTGAGAGAACTTCAAGGTTTGAAGATAGATCAAAATGCCTCCATACCAGGGGTCCGAAGACGAGAGAAGGAAAATGTGTTCATCCTCAAATGAATCGACATGAATAACATCATCATCTAACCGAGGGAAGTCAGATATTAACTCGGCAAAAACTAGCGATTTCTTGGATTTTGTCGAAACAAAATCGAGATCAAACTCTTACAAGATGGAAATCCATTTATTATATTTTCCCCCTATGATACACCTAGTAAGGACGTATTGAAATGGATCGACGTCAACAACTACGGTATTTTTGCAAAGCAATATATAGTGTTGTAATCTTTGAACCGTGTGTACAGCAGCCAAGGCTAGCTTCTCAACATGAGAGTACTTGAGTTCAGGACCGACTAAATTTTGACTAAGGTAGTAGACGACATGCTCACGGAGTTCATCATCCTCTTGAAATAAAACCATACCAACCATCCCTTCGAACACGACGATATAAAGCAAGTAATCTCTACTGTAGTCCAGAGGCTTCAGCAAAGGGGTTGATACCAAGGCTTTCTTGAGAGCATCGAAGGATTCCTGGGCTCGCTCATCCCATATAAATGGAGTGTTCTTATTCAAAAGATGCATGAAACCCTTAGTAATATTGGCATAGTTTACTATAAATCGACGTAAGAAGTTAGCTTTCCCCTGTAAACCTTGAAGTTGACGAATGTTGCACGGGGGAGGCAATCGAATTATTGCCTCAACCTTTAAAGGATCCACCATGATCCCAGTCTCAAAAACTAAGAATCATAAAAGACGACCCGACCTAATGCAAAAGATGCACTTATGAGGGTTCAAACGGATGCGATAATAGCGGCATCTCTCAAAAACTAGCCGAAGGTGGGTAGAGTGATCCACTCTCTTGCGAGAGTGAGCAGTGAGATCATCGAGATAAGCTTTGACTATATGCTTGAGATCGTGAAAGGAGAAGGTCATAGCTCATTGGGAGGTTGCTCCGGCATTTTTAAGGCCGAAAGGCATTTTTCGGTATGTGAAAGTACCCCAAGGGAAAATAAATGTCATCTTATGTTGATCCTCGGGTTTAATATGAATTTGGTTGTATCCTGAAAATCCTTCCATAAAAGAAAATACCTCGCTTCCCACACACTCATTGAGAATCTAATCAATAATTGGTGTCAGGAAGTTGTCTTTAGGACAGACCTTATTCAGGTCTCAAAAATCCATGCACACACAGATGGTTCCATTCTTCTTATTCACGGGAACGGGGTTGGATACCCATTCAGTCAAGGGAACCGAGTAGATAAAGCTTGCATTAAGCAGTGTCTCCACCTCTACCTTAATAGCAAGGGCCTTCCTAGGATTGACATCTTTAAGTCATTGTCAAACAGGTTTAGCATCCGAATAGGTTTTAATCTCATGTTCGACAATTCGAGGGTCGATTCCTCGCATCTCTTCATATGACTAAGCGAATACAGCATGAAATTACTTGAAGAGTTCGATGTAGATCTGAATTTCTTTAGGTGAACARTGCGCACTGATATATACATTTTCAATTTTACAAGGAATACGAGAGATATTGACCGTGGCAGTAGGATAAATACTCGTCATGTTTCCTTCGGCATAAATGTTGTGCGTATCGAGTGGAACTACGGCGTGACCAACAATCTCACTCAAGGTAGATATTAAATCATCTTGTTCAATTCTAGCAAGCTCTGGGAGAAAGTAAGAGCAATGATGCATATCATCCCATGGCCTATCATAACCATTCATGACCTCTACGATTGCTTCATCCGAAGGTTGAGTATCATCTGAGCAAGACGATTAAGTGGCCCATACGGGCTTAAGAACGGGATCCTCCTCGTCCGTCTACGAGGAGACAGGATCTGGTTCAGAAGAAGAGTCAAGAACAGCCTGATACGCTGTCTCTATCGCCGACAGTGGCATTTCCATTCAGATATGTGGTTGACCTTCACAAGACGAGGTCGAGGAAGGTAGGGTCCAAGGATCGTTAAAATACGAAGTGCGGAAAGGAATGAACCTCATTGACAAGCAAACCTACTAGACATGGCATAGATATGATGAATTGGTGCCACGAAATCAAAGGTCGAGGAAGGTAGGGTCCAAGGATCTTTAAAATACGAAGTGCAGAAATGAATGGAACTCATTGACGAAGCAGACCTCCTGGACATGGCATAAATATGATGAATTGGTGCCATGAAATCAAAGGTACCCATAAGGGATGAATACATTCCGACACCAATATCCTTAGTTGTCRCCTGAGAATTATCGATCACGAGGATCGAAGGTCCAACTGATGCATTGGGGCTAGTGTGCGCAAAGGACAATTGATCGATCATCACGATTTTCCCATTGTGAGGAAAACATAAAGTACAAAAAATGGACGATACGACTGCAGTCATAGAATAAGTCTAGTTATTCCCTAGTAATAAGTTATAGTAAAGGGGCACATCAACGACCTCGACATCCACCTCCACCGTCTTCTCACCTAACTGGACCAGAAAGGTAGGAAGAATACCATGGGAACGAAAAGAACGACCATCAAATGCGGTCAACATGATCAGAGATTGAAAGAGGGTTGGAGAGCCAATGGATTTCCAACAAGTTAGGGACATCACACACGTTGCAGCGCCTTCATCAATAACAGTACGTTTGATGGTATACTTTGAGTAATCCACGTGGATTTGGAAGGCCACATGGTAAGGCAAGCGAGGCTTCACATCTGTGATGTCAAACTTGATAATCTTAGCGCCACAGGGGTCTAGAGATCCTAACACAGATAACAAGGCATTCCTTTGTGAAGGACACGTCTGGAGTACCTCCAAAGCCGACAACGCGCAAGGGATTTGACCTAGATCCTCAACAATGGAGTAATTATGGGCAGCTCTAGCATTAGGGTTGTGGGTAGAGCGTTTGAGTACTCCTTTTAGAATACAAGGCGGAGGCTCTGGCTTTTCGATCTGTAAAGGTGTCTCCGAAGGAGAGGGAGATTCTAGACCTGGAACAGCCTGTGAAGAACTGTAAGCGCAAGACCGAGTGGCTACATTAACCTGAGACTTGACCATATTGATGCATAGACGGTCATCGTCTTGCATCGGTGGGTTTTAACTCCCACTCACCGCATTTTCATCATTAGAGGAGCTCGAGGCCATGTGTTGATTATGCGGAAAAGGATTAGTCAACACAGTTGGCAGTAGAGATAAAAGCCTTGTAACTTCCTCGAGTTTGGGTCACAAGTGGGTAAGTTTATCATCAGTACAAAACTTACAAGGGAATTTCACCTTCTACTTCTCTTTCTTGCCCTCACCAACATTAATCTTCAATCTATCATTATTAGTGTTGTCCTTGGGTTTCTTATCATTCATCCCACCCTTAAGATTGTTACCATGTCCTTTCCTTTTATTCCCTCCTGGGTTGTTGGTTACCATTCGGGTTAGTCGACAATTGCACAGAATGTACATCCACCGACTAAGTGGGAGTGGAGGACACAGATGAAGCTTATCCTCCTACAGACTGGCTTAGAGGTAACTCTTTCAATTGGCTCGTCACCAAGTCTGTAGATTTAACATTTGTAGAGCCTATAATGCCATCAGCATGAGGCCTGGGCTTCTGTCTAAGGTCATAGTTTGACCTCGATGCATCGAGAAGAATTTCATATAACATCCCAGACTGAGCATATATGAGATCTAACTGTTGGGCTTTGACAATCATTTCCTCTTCAGATGTTACCCTGGATGTAGAGACATCCTTCGAAATATAAGGCAGTAAAGACTTAAGAAACCATTCCAACATGAACTCTGGAGGAATGTAGGCTTTGATCAACCTCTTCCATGTACACCACTCTTGGATGTGATCCGAGATATAAGTGGCTTTGTCCTGGCGGAGGGCCTACAAAAGTTCTATGTCGGCATCGTAATGAACCGGCAATTGGAAGTGGTTGAGAAAGACTAAAACCGTCTGGTTAAAGTTAACGTATGTCCCCCCAGGTTATGTACCATTTCGTCGCGACCCTCGTAACGGTGCGTTGAAACAATATTAAACGAATAGAATCGTCGTTAATGGAATTGAAAGAGCACCAAAGATGAAAAGTGGTGATTTGATCACCAGGATCTTCACTAGTCTTGCCCTCGAATTTCGAAATATCCAAAGGAAGCTTAGTGGAGATGGGGGGCCATGTCAAGGCATGACTCACTGGGTCATTCATTAATCTTGACAAGTCTGGGAAATTGAGCATGGCCAAAAAAGGGAGACGAGGTTGCGGCATCTGGCCCTAAGCTCCCGGGAAAGATTGATGTTGGGGAATTGCAGCCCATCCAGGGTTTTGGTATGCACCATGGCCATGTCCTAGATTGAAAAACCCCCCTCCAAACTGATCCATAAGAGGTTGGTTGGGCATCATTCCAATAGGACTGTTATAATGAGGGATGTAAATATTGACCCCAGTTGAAGTAGCTCTATGTTGGGGGTTGCCCAAAGTATGAAACTGGCATCCCCCAGGTGGAAATCCGGAGGATAAAGGTGGATTCGTCATGCCAAACGTGTTGGTCAAAATCAGTGTGGAGGGGGTAGGTGTGAAGGACGAAACATAAGCATGAGCTTGTCCGCTCAGTTGACCACTCCATCCAGGAGCATTAAGACTAGGATTAGACCCAGGGTGAAAAGGAGATTCCAACCGTAGGAGTCGTTTGGGGAATATGAGCACTGTCAAACGAGAATGGAATATGCAGACGAGCCATGCCCCCAAGTCCAATACTAGGATTTGTATTCGTCGTTGGAATGGATGACGAAAATTGCGATGTGAGATTCGACATACCATAAGAGAAAGGGATAGAAGCCATAGAGATGGACTGAGTATTGTATCTCGGCGAATGAAAAAGAGACCCAAAAGGGTTCGTGACTATGGGTTGAGTAGCAACCACAAGCTGGATAGGAGTGATGACAGGAACCTCTAGCACTACAACCATGGTGGTTGAGGGCGTCAAAGGAGTAGCATTAACTATAGTAGGTATGGGAGTTGAAGGACTCCTAGTATCTTTCTAACTCGACTCAGTACTCATACTTGTATAATCACAAGTCTGGTAGGTGGAGTTGTGTGTACCATGTTTGATAACTTTACGCCTTTTAGAAGGCAAAGACTCAAGATGCGGTCATAATTTCAACAAACGGAGAGACTTGTGAGGAAGCGGGTTTGGCTCCACGATGACTCAAGACTTGAGATATAGAAAACAAATCCTAAGGCCAACTAGCAATCAAAGAGCACACCAAAATAAACAAAAAGGCAAATATGCACACAAACAGGATAAAGTGATTAAAAGGGGTCTTCCTCCCTAAAGTAGGTGTGCCTCGCCTAAGAGGGGCTTGAGACTCCCTTCAAAAGATCGGAGGTATCATAATCAGTTATAAGGGCCCTCATGGGCTTAAGAACCAGTCGGTCAGATCCCCCGGAGAAGTAATCCTCCATAAAGGTTGTGTGTTGTCTGGCCCTTATCTGACTCAGGGTACCTGTAGAATAACCCCTACAAGTAACCTATGTGGCTACCTATGTCAAGCAACTAAGCCACCACGATATAACCAATGCGTAGGCAAACAATCGTAAGTTAGTTCCACCGTATGGGCAAGGTAACAAAGCCCAAAATATCGAAAGCATCGCCTCTCACAAAGGTAAAGGTACTAGCAAGACCCCCATATATGAATAGATCCCCAAAAATATCTTTGATGTTAGGAAGGTATTGGAGGGATATCTCCTCAACCGAATTCGTGCGACCTCGTGCTTAACTCCGGTGTGAGCGGAGCCTCCTAACATCACCAATTATACAATGGATTTCACCACTCCCTTAGTCAGACACATATGTTGAGTTTAATAGCCTTGGAGAAGTTTACTCATAAAATCTTATTCCAAGGCTCTAAATCTTAAGTTTGTTTGTGCACCCTGTAAAATAATATTGTTTCTAATCAATTTTAAATTTATCAGCGTTACTTTTAGTGGCTTTGTTTACTCAAAATATGTGGTCGTGAAACTAATGATTTTATAACTCAGCAAGTAAAAGAAATGAATATGAATATAATGCAAAGTCCTAACTTCAATTCTCAACAAATGATAAGCTTTTTCAAAATGCAATTTTCAATTCAACTCTGGGATTTCAAATAAGATGCAATCTTTCCATACATGTATCAAGATCAATGATAAGAGCCCAAAAGATCAAATGCCATGATGCAAAATGTATATTTTTTTGTATTTTCAATATAAAAGAATAAAAATGCAAGGACTAAACAATAGCTTGATATATAAATCCTACTGTAAGAAAAAAGAGACGAACCAAGTAGGATATCAAGAAGCAAACGCCCAGCCCGAGATGCAAGGGAAACCAATGAAAAAGATGATGAGAAAGAAAAAAACGCCCGAAAATTCAACCAAAGAAAATTTTCCTATCACTCTACATGCACTTAACAGTCGTGACAGAGATCCAAGAAAACTCAACAACCATCAAAACTTACCCAGCAAACATCAAACTCAGCAAACAAGGATGATGTACATGATTGTTCAAGAGAAAACCGTGTATATACTCTCCCTACGGAACAACAGCTCACGTATGTACGCCTTTGTCAAGGGAAAACTCACGTATATGTATTGAAACACTTCCAGGTTAAGGATAAAGCCAAGAAACTTAGACTCAAAATGAAAATAGGTTGGCAAGCAATCAGATGACGAGAAACTCAAGATAACTGAGAGAAATCAAAGGAGAAAAACACTTCAAACCCCGAAAAGAAGATTTAATCCCTAATATGGTCGTCAATTTTATTACGAGGAAAATCACTCAATGGCATGGGGTAAACCACAACAGACGAAAATGACGGCAGAAATCAACTATAATCTCAAGTATGTTATATAAACAACATGCTAACAAGACAAGATAAAGAGCCTACCTCGTCCAAACGTTCAGTGAAGTCCATCGTTGAGCACTTGACTCAAAGCTATACGCAGCATATGGTGATAATATATAAAGTTGGCACATATAATAGCATAATCCATCAATATTCATAACAAATATGTCCATGGAATAATAATTCAAATATTTGCAAGACATTAATTGGACGAGAAAAGAGTATTTCTATCAAAATGTAATCAACAGAAGTGTATGAATGACAAACTTTTGTGTCGGCACGTTCGGAACCGAGAAACTGAGTCCCTTCCAGCTCCACCACTTCAATCCTCCAGCAAAGGCAAGTTCATTTAAGAGAGACAATGAGGTTCTCCATCAAATAGGGAAGAGCTTGGGGGCTGAACAATGTGTTCAGACTTGAAAAGACAAAGTGATGCAGACTCAATATGAAGTGAATAATTTATCCAAAGTAACTTTGTTCTCAAAATTGAATTATTCTCCTCTCTTTTCCACAACTTGGATATGGCCCATTTATTGCCTTCAAATGGAATTGAAAGGCCGAGTCGAAACATTTTCAGTATATGGAAGGTCGAGGATCATGGATCTTGTGACGTGACATGGAAACCCAACACCATTTTTTAATTTTGGGCACAAAACCCGATGTACGCAAGTTGTAATGGTGCAACCTACATATACGCATGTTGTATAGTTGTTAGGGCGCATATATGTGGAAAAATATAGCTCTGAAAATTGCAAAAAGGGAACTTCAAGTCTGCATAAGGAAATGGAAAAGGCCTTCTGGGCAAGTTGCATGGGGTGAGGCAAATCTTGCTATAACAATCGACATTATATTATTATTGTATTATATAGTATACAGTGTATACTAGCAATACCCCCTAACCAAGCGAATGGGAATGTCGAAGTAATTTGAGCAAAGTTTTCATATTAAGCTTGTTAATTAGAATAATAGAGATCTTGAAATTAAAATAATCTTATTTGAAATTGATTCATTATTATTTAGACTTACGATCCAAAAAATTAATAATAATGATTTATAAATAGACTAAAAATAATTAATTCACAAATCACTATTATAAATTTAATTAATAATTTATTTATGAATATTGATATCTTATTTCTAAAAAATATATATATGAGTTCATTGTTAATAATATTATAGTTTATTAAGGAAAACTTTCAGAATTTTATATTGTTATCATGGTATTATAATTTTGTATTTAATAATTTTATTTTCATTTTATAATTTATGTTTTATTTATAATTTTGTATTTAATAATTTTATTTTTTAAATATAAACGATTTAAAATTTATTAATAAGAAAAACAATTTTTTTTAAATTATTTTTGATATTTTGATATTTTTTCATTTTATTCAATTTAATTTTTTATCTTTCCAATTATTTTTTTTCTTAAACATATATATATATATATATATATAATAGATGTGAAAATTAAAATTAGAATATAATATTCTAACTTTTCTTCTAAATCATTAGTAAATAAATTAAATTTTAATATAAAATTTCTGAAACATTGATTATATATATATATAAAGCTCACCATTTAAAATTATTTTTACATATTGAGTCTACATCATATAATGATAGCCTTTGCCAATTAATAAGGACCTACGAGTGTTTTTCTCAACCCAATTTTCCACGTAGCTAAATAATAAATCTAATCCCAGCTCGACAAACACACTATGACTTAAGGACCATCTCTTAATTATCAGATAAAATAATATGGAGAGTTTCTAAAATTCACCTTTCATTTATTTATGCATAAATGTGGTATAAACCAATTCAAATAACTAAATACGGTTCCACGTTAAACTCTTATCCTAATAATTCGAGTGTAA
>SNQJ01S0022762.1:92969-118359 GCA_010110895.2 Picea sitchensis
TGCATTAAGCAGTGTCTCCACCTCTACCTTAATAGCAAGGGCCTTCCTAGGATTGACATCTTTAAGTCATTGTCAAACAGGTTTAGCATCCGAATAGGTTTTAATCTCATGTTCGACAATTCGAGGGTCGATTCCTCGCATCTCTTCATATGACTAAGCGAATACAGCATGAAATTACTTGAAGAGTTCGATGTAGATCTGAATTTCTTTAGGTGAACAGTGCGCACTGATATATACATTTTCAATTTTACAAGGAATACGAGAGATATTGACCGTGGCAGTAGGATAAATACTCGTCATGTTTCCTTCGGCATAAATGTTGTGCGTATCGAGTGGAACTACGGCGTGACCAACAATCTCACTCAAGGTAGATATTAAATCATCTTGTTCAATTCTAGCAAGCTCTGGGAGAAAGTAAGAGCAATGATGCATATCATCCCATGGCCTATCATAACCATTCATGACCTCTACGATTGCTTCATCCGAAGGTTGAGTATCATCTGAGCAAGACGATTAAGTGGCCCATACGGGCTTAAGAACGGGATCCTCCTCGTCCGTCTACGAGGAGACAGGATCTGGTTCAGAAGAAGAGTCAAGAACAGCCTGATACGCTGTCTCTATCGCCGACAGTGGCATTTCCATTCAGATATGTGGTTGACCTTCACAAGACGAGGTCGAGGAAGGTAGGGTCCAAGGATCGTTAAAATACGAAGTGCGGAAAGGAATGAACCTCATTGACAAGCAAACCTACTAGACATGGCATAGATATGATGAATTGGTGCCACGAAATCAAAGGTCGAGGAAGGTAGGGTCCAAGGATCTTTAAAATACGAAGTGCAGAAATGAATGGAACTCATTGACGAAGCAGACCTCCTGGACATGGCATAAATATGATGAATTGGTGCCATGAAATCAAAGGTACCCATAAGGGATGAATACATTCCGACACCAATATCCTTAGTTGTCGCCTGAGAATTATCGATCACGAGGATCGAAGGTCCAACTGATGCATTGGGGCTAGTGTGCGCAAAGGACAATTGATCGATCATCACGATTTTCCCATTGTGAGGAAAACATAAAGTACGAAAAATGGACGATACGACTGCAGTCATAGAATAAGTCTAGTTATTCCCTAGTAATAAGTTATAGTAAATGGGCACATCAACGACCTCGACATCCACCTCCACCGTCTTCTCACCTAACTGGACCAGAAAGGTAGGAAGAATACCATGGGAACGAAAAGAACGACCATCAAATGCGGTCAACATGATCAGAGATTGAAAGAGGGTTGGAGAGCCAATGGATTTCCAACAAGTTAGGGACATCACACACGTTGCAGCGCCTTCATCAATAACAGTACGTTTGATGGTATACTTTGAGTAATCCACGTGGATTTGGAAGGCCACATGGTAAGGCAAGCGAGGCTTCACATCTGTGATGTCAAACTTGATAATCTTAGCGCCACAGGGGTCTAGAGATCCTAACACAGATAACAAGGCATTCCTTTGTGAAGGACACGTCTGGAGTACCTCCAAAGCCGACAACGCGCAAGGGATTTGACCTAGATCCTCAACAATGGAGTAATTATGGGCAGCTCTAGCATTAGGGTTGTGGGTAGAGCGTTTGAGTACTCCTTTTAGAATACAAGGCGGAGGCTCTGGCTTTTCGATCTGTAAAGGTGTCTCCGAAGGAGAGGGAGATTCTAGACCTGGAACAGCCTGTGAAGAACTGTAAGCGCAAGACCGAGTGGCTACATTAACCTGAGACTTGACCATATTGATGCATAGACGGTCATCGTCTTGCATCGGTGGGTTTTAACTCCCACTCACCGCATTTTCATCATTAGAGGAGCTCGAGGCCATGTGTTGATTATGCGGAAAAGGATTAGTCAACACAGTTGGCAGTAGAGATAAAAGCCTTGTAACTTCCTCGAGTTTGGGTCACAAGTGGGTAAGTTTATCATCAGTACAAAACTTACAAGGGAATTTCACCTTCTACTTCTCTTTCTTGCCCTCACCAACATTAATCTTCAATCTATCATTATTAGTGTTGTCCTTGGGTTTCTTATCATTCATCCCACCCTTAAGATTGTTACCATGTCCTTTCCTTTTATTCCCTCCTGGGTTGTTGGTTACCATTCGGGTTAGTCGACAATTGCACAGAATGTACATCCACCGACTAAGTGGGAGTGGAGGACACAGATGAAGCTTATCCTCCTACAGACTGGCTTAGAGGTAACTCTTTCAATTGGCTCGTCACCAAGTCTGTAGATTTAACATTTGTAGAGCCTATAATGCCATCAGCATGAGGCCTGGGCTTCTGTCTAAGGTCATAGTTTGACCTCGATGCATCGAGAAGAATTTCATATAACATCCCAGACTGAGCATATATGAGATCTAACTGTTGGGCTTTGACAATCATTTCCTCTTCAGATGTTACCCTGGATGTAGAGACATCCTTCGAAATATAAGGCAGTAAAGACTTAAGAAACCATTCCAACATGAACTCTGGAGGAATGTAGGCTTTGATCAACCTCTTCCATGTACACCACTCTTGGATGTGATCCGAGATATAAGTGGCTTTGTCCTGGCGGAGGGCCTACAAAAGTTCTATGTCGGCATCGTAATGAACCGGCAATTGGAAGTGGTTGAGAAAGACTAAAACCGTCTGGTTAAAGTTACCGTATGTCCCCCCAGGTTATGTACCATTTCGTCGCGACCCTCGTAACGGTGCGTTGAAACAATATTAAACGAATAGAATCGTCGTTAATGGAATTGAAAGAGCACCAAAGATGAAAAGTAGTGATTTGATCACCAGGATCTTCACTAGTCTTGCCCTCGAATTTCGAAATATCCAAAGGAAGCTTAGTGGAGATGGGGGGCCATGTCAAGGCATGACTCACTGGGTCATTCATTAATCTTGACAAGTCTGGGAAATTGAGCATGGCCAAAAAAGGGAGACGAGGTTGCGGCATCTGGCCCTAAGCTCCCGGGAAAGATTGATGTTGGGGAATTGCAGCCCATCCAGGGTTTTGGTATGCACCATGGCCATGTCCTAGATTGAAAAACCCCCCTCCAAACTGATCCATAAGAGGTTGGTTGGGCATCATTCCAATAGGACTGTTATAATGAGGGATGTAAATATTGACCCCAGTTGAAGTAGCTCTATGTTGGGGGTTGCCCAAAGTATGAAACTGGCATCCCCCAGGTGGAAATCCGGAGGATAAAGGTGGATTCGTCATGCCAAACGTGTTGGTCAAAATCAGTGTGGAGGGGGTAGGTGTGAAGGACGAAACATAAGCATGAGCTTGTCCGCTCAGTTGACCACTCCATCCAGGAGCATTAAGACTAGGATTAGACCCAGGGTGAAAAGGAGATTCCAACCGTAGGAGTCGTTTGGGGAATATGAGCACTGTCAAACGAGAATGGAATATGCAGACGAGCCATGCCCCCAAGTCCAATACTAGGATTTGTATTCGTCGTTGGAATGGATGACGAAAATTGCGATGTGAGATTCGACATACCATAAGAGAAAGGGATAGAAGCCATAGAGATGGACTGAGTATTGTATCTCGGCGAATGAAAAAGAGACCCAAAAGGGTTCGTGACTATGGGTTGAGTAGCAACCACAAGCTGGATAGGAGTGATGACAGGAACCTCTAGCACTACAACCATGGTGGTTGAGGGCGTCAAAGGAGTAGCATTAACTATAGTAGGTATGGGAGTTGAAGGACTCCTAGTATCTTTCTAACTCGACTCAGTACTCATACTTGTATAATCACAAGTCTGGTAGGTGGAGTTGTGTGTACCATGTTTGATAACTTTACGCCTTTTAGAAGGCAAAGACTCAAGATGCGGTCATAATTTCAACAAACGGAGAGACTTGTGAGGAAGCGGGTTTGGCTCCACGATGACTCAAGACTTGAGATATAGAAAACAAATCCTAAGGCCAACTAGCAATCAAAGAGCACACCAAAATAAACAAAAAGGCAAATATGCACACAAACAGGATAAAGTGATTAAAAGGGGTCTTCCTCCCTAAAGTAGGTGTGCCTCGCCTAAGAGGGGCTTGAGACTCCCTTCAAAAGATCGGAGGTATCATAATCAGTTATAAGGGCCCTCATGGGCTTAAGAACCAGTCGGTCAGATCCCCCGGAGAAGTAATCCTCCATAAAGGTTGTGTGTTGTCTGGCCCTTATCTGACTCAGGGTACCTGTAGAATAACCCCTACAAGTAACCTATGTGGCTACCTATGTCAAGCAACTAAGCCACCACGATATAACCAATGCGTAGGCAAACAATCGTAAGTTAGTTCCACCGTATGGGCAAGGTAACAAAGCCCAAAATATCGAAAGCATCGCCTCTCACAAAGGTAAAGGTACTAGCAAGACCCCCATATATGAATAGATCCCCAAAAATATCTTTGATGTTAGGAAGGTATTGGAGGGATATCTCCTCAACCGAATTCGTGCGACCTCGTGCTTAACTCCGGTGTGAGCGGAGCCTCCTAACATCACCAATTATACAATGGATTTCACCACTCCCTTAGTCAGACACATATGTTGAGTTTAATAGCCTTGGAGAAGTTTACTCATAAAATCTTATTCCAAGGCTCTAAATCTTAAGTTTGTTTGTGCACCCTGTAAAATAATATTGTTTCTAATCAATTTTAAATTTATCAGCGTTACTTTTAGTGGCTTTGTTTACTCAAAATATGTGGTCGTGAAACTAATGATTTTATAACTCAGCAAGTAAAAGAAATGAATATGAATATAATGCAAAGTCCTAACTTCAATTCTCAACAAATGATAAGCTTTTTCAAAATGCAATTTTCAATTCAACTCTGGGATTTCAAATAAGATGCAATCTTTCCATACATGTATCAAGATCAATGATAAGAGCCCAAAAGATCAAATGCCATGATGCAAAATGTATATTTTTTTGTATTTTCAATATAAAAGAATAAAAATGCAAGGACTAAACAATAGCTTGATATATAAATCCTACTGTAAGAAAAAAGAGACGAACCAAGTAGGATATCAAGAAGCAAACGCCCAGCCCGAGATGCAAGGGAAACCAATGAAAAAGATGATGAGAAAGAAAAAAACGCCCGAAAATTCAACCAAAGAAAATTTTCCTATCACTCTACATGCACTTAACAGTCGTGACAGAGATCCAAGAAAACTCAACAACCATCAAAACTTACCCAGCAAACATCAAACTCAGCAAACAAGGATGATGTACATGATTGTTCAAGAGAAAACCGTGTATATACTCTCCCTACGGAACAACAGCTCACGTATGTACGCCTTTGTCAAGGGAAAACTCACGTATATGTATTGAAACACTTCCAGGTTAAGGATAAAGCCAAGAAACTTAGACTCAAAATGAAAATAGGTTGGCAAGCAATCAGATGACGAGAAACTCAAGATAACTGAGAGAAATCAAAGGAGAAAAACACTTCAAACCCCGAAAAGAAGATTTAATCCCTAATATGGTCGTCAATTTTATTACGAGGAAAATCACTCAATGGCATGGGGTAAACCACAACAGACGAAAATGACGGCAGAAATCAACTATAATCTCAAGTATGTTATATAAACAACATGCTAACAAGACAAGATAAAGAGCCTACCTCGTCCAAACGTTCAGTGAAGTCCATCGTTGAGCACTTGACTCAAAGCTATACGCAGCATATGGTGATAATATATAAAGTTGGCACATATAATAGCATAATCCATCAATATTCATAACAAATATGTCCATGGAATAATAATTCAAATATTTGCAAGACATTAATTGGACGAGAAAAGAGTATTTCTATCAAAATGTAATCAACAGAAGTGTATGAATGACAAACTTTTGTGTCGGCACGTTCGGAACCGAGAAACTGAGTCCCTTCCAGCTCCACCACTTCAATCCTCCAGCAAAGGCAAGTTCATTTAAGAGAGACAATGAGGTTCTCCATCAAATAGGGAAGAGCTTGGGGGCTGAACAATGTGTTCAGACTTGAAAAGACAAAGTGATGCAGACTCAATATGAAGTGAATAATTTATCCAAAGTAACTTTGTTCTCAAAATTGAATTATTCTCCTCTCTTTTCCACAACTTGGATATGGCCCATTTATTGCCTTCAAATGGAATTGAAAGGCCGAGTCGAAACATTTTCAGTATATGGAAGGTCGAGGATCATGGATCTTGTGACGTGACATGGAAACCCAACACCATTTTTTAATTTTGGGCACAAAACCCGATGTACGCAAGTTGTAATGGTGCAACCTACATATACGCATGTTGTATAGTTGTTAGGGCGCATATATGTGGAAAAATATAGCTCTGAAAATTGCAAAAAGGGAACTTCAAGTCTGCATAAGGAAATGGAAAAGGCCTTCTGGGCAAGTTGCATGGGGTGAGGCAAATCTTGCTATAACAATCGACATTATATTATTATTGTATTATATAGTATACAGTATATACTAGCAATACCCCCTAACCAAGCGAATGGGAATGTCGAAGTAATTTGAGCAAAGTTTTCATATTAAGCTTGTTAATTAGAATAATAGAAATCTTGAAATTAAAATAATCTTATTTGAAATTGATTCATTATTATTTAGACTTACGATCCAAAAAATTAATAATAATGATTTATAAATAGACTAAAAATAATTAATTCACAAATCACTATTATAAATTTAATTAATAATTTATTTATGAATATTGATATCTTATTTCTAAAAAATATATATATGAGTTCATTGTTAATAATATTATAGTTTATTAAGGAAAACTTTCAGAATTTTATATTGTTATCATGGTATTATAATTTTGTATTTAATAATTTTATTTTCATTTTATAATTTATGTTTTATTTATAATTTTGTATTTAATAATTTTATTTTTTAAATATAAACGATTTAAAATTTATTAATAAGAAAAACAATTTTTTTTAAATTATTTTTGATATTTTGATATTTTTTCATTTTATTCAATTTAATTTTTTATCTTTCCAATTATTTTTTTTCTTAAACATATATATATATATATATATATAATAGATGTGAAAATTAAAATTAGAATATAATATTCTAACTTTTCTTCTAAATCATTAGTAAATAAATTAAATTTTAATATAAAATTTCTGAAACATTGATTATATATATATATAAAGCTCACCATTTAAAATTATTTTTACATATTGAGTCTACATCATATAATGATAGCCTTTGCCAATTAATAAGGACCTACGAGTGTTTTTCTCAACCCAATTTTCCACGTAGCTAAATAATAAATCTAATCCCAGCTCGACAAACACACTATGACTTAAGGACCATCTCTTAATTATCAGATAAAATAATATGGAGAGTTTCTAAAATTCACCTTTCATTTATTTATGCATAAATGTGGTATAAACCAATTCAAATAACTAAATACGGTTCCACGTTAAACTCTTATCCTAATAATTCGAGTGTAATAGGTAAGTTAAATCAACTACATCAAAATCTAGTGTCTTGCTTACGTGTTGCCTTTCAACCATTCAGCGAATTAGCGATATTGCCACATTAATGAAAACACACGTTAGATACACTTTGTGCGAAGCCTCATCAATTAATAAGTCAAATCAAAGCGCGCACAAAGCGTAATGAATGAATATGTCAAATCAAAGCATGGATGAAGTCAAAGGAAACAGAAAAGGAGTGGAGAAAACCGGTGTCAAAAGAAACGAAAAACGGTGGAGTAAAACGGTGGAGTGTAAGTGTAAAAAGTTTGATTGTTGTTGGAGGGGCAGTTTCGAATGATGTTATGGGTAGACATTAATAATGGTTTATGAAAACCTGTCAACCTTAAGATGTCTTCTGCATAATTATTATATTATATTGTTATTATTGCATAGTTGTATATTATATTGTACTTCCATTATTATTATATATTTAGTCTATTATTTATTATACGATATATATTATCATTTATTGTGTGTACAAGAATCTAAGTTTAATCATTATTATTTTTCACTTTTACCTTGTTATTCTAGACTAACCTAGCTTACATGGGAGTGTGATGTGGCATACACAGTTTATTATTTTATAATTTCCTTAGGATGCCCATTTTTAGACTGAATTTACTCTAATGACATGTACATCCCCCGCTAAAATAACTTATTAAAGTCTAAGAATAACCTAAAGTTCCACAATCTAAACTTATGTCAATGGCTTCTTTTATATATATATCAGCAATCCAATCATGTGTTTAACAATAAACAAGAGATACAACTCTCTCTTGTACCAATTATCTCAAATAATGGGCATGAAACTCCACATGCTTCATCTTATTGTGAGAAATGGGGTTTCTAGTGACTTGTATTACACTTTTGATGTCACAATACACTACATTTGACTCCTTGAAAGGGACTTCAAGCTTGGCCATAAGGTTTTGAATCCACACCATCTCTGAGCTAGCTAGCATTAACCACACATCTATATTTAGATTTTGCAGTCAATAGGGAAACAATGTTATGTTTCTTACAAGACCACTCTATGGGTTCATATCTAATATGAAACACATAGCCTAAGGTCGATTTCTTGTCATCTCCATCTCCATCTCCATCTCCATCTCCATCCCAATAAAAATTAGTATAACTAATCAACCGTTTCACACTCTTACTACAATACATTATACCAAGTTGATATGTACCCGTGATATAGTGAGCAATCCTCTTTGTGACCTTTAAATAGTTATCTTTCCAATCTTACATGAACCTAGAGACCACACAAACAATAAAGGATATATTAGGTTGATTATGATTTAGATAAATAAGGCTACCAACAAGCTTCCTATGGAGAGTTGGCATCGACTTTCATAGAATCACACTCCTTAGTTAGCTTCAATCTCCACTGGTAAGGTGTATCACACAGTTTACAGATTGCCATCTTGAACCTCTGTAATCAATCCAAAACATACTTAGGTTGAGAGAGAAAGATATTGTCATTCCTCTACAAGACTTGGATGCCCAAGAAGAAATGCAACAGACTAAGGTCACTTATTTCATAATGTAATTGTTAATTGTTTCTTCAAACCCAAGATTAAATCGACGCTACTTCCAATAATGACAAAATCATCAACATATAGTGAAACAATTAAACTAGCATCAGTCACGTGCAAAAGATAAATATTGTAATTAGATTCACAACATTTGAACCAAAATTGAGAAAGAACTTGTCGATTTTCTCATACGATGCCTTGGGGACTTGTTTCAAACCATATAAGGGTTTCTTCAGTCGACACACAAGATTTCTATCCTCAAAACTTGGAATTTTCTTCATGTAAATCTCCTTAGTGAGATCACCATGTAGAAAATGGCGTTGACATCCATCTAATGTACCTCCCATCCAAAATGAGTAGCAAGTGAAAGAATAAGTTAAATAAAGGTCATCTTTGCAACATGGGAGTTTCAATGTAGTCAATACCCTCTTACTAAGAAAATCTCTTTTCTACCAGTCAATCCTTATGCCTTATAACACCACTTTCATAGGTGAATTTAGTCTAATACACCAATCAACATTTCACCATTCTTTCCTCCTGATTGGAAACTAAGTCATAAGTTTTGTTCTTCATCCAATGAATTGTAGACTTCCACCATAGCATTCTCCCATTCAGGGTGATCATGTGCTTGTACGTATGTATGATCAATATCACATGTCTTTAACACACGTGCCATTAAGGAAACACTACCATGTTGTTTGTGTCCTCTAGTTTTAACGCTTGAGACATTTACATTACCTGCATCAACACAAACAACTTCAATTGTCTTGGTCACCCATCAAGGTAGACTAACATCACGTGTAGGAGTTCTTGCATCAAAACCACCACGAGACTCCATAATCGATTGATCAAGTAGTCCATTGCTAGAAGTTGGCCATATTTTAGAAGTCAAATACAAGTTTACCTTGTTACGTGAATCCATATCCAATTGACACATTGGTCACACTATGTGTCTGGCAATCTAGAACCATTCACAATTTCAAATGGGTCACTAATCAAAATTCCAAAAGAGGAATTCAACAAAGAAGCCTTTAAAGTATGCTCATCAAAGACAACATCTCTTCTACAAATATGTCTTATTTAATTGGATCAAACAACTTGTAAGTTTTTAATGATCAAAATAACCTATCATAATACAAGCATGAATATTTGCATCCAACTTACTTCTCTTATCATTTGAAATATGAGCCCAAGAGATGAAACCAAGCATTTCTCAAGAGTCATACCGCACATAACTTTGGTTAGAAGCACACTCAAAAGTTAATTTGAGCAATAGACAACCTCTACCCAAAATCTAGTTGGAAAACATTCAGCCTGAAGTATAAACATTAACATTTCGACCAAGATCTAATTCTTCCTCTAGTAACACCATTTTGGTGAGGTGTGTAAGGTACGTATGTCTACTAGGAAATACCATTCTATGATAAGTATCTCTCAAATGCCTTGCTTGCATATTCTACTCCATTGTTTGATCTTAGACATTTCACAAGTCTACCACATTGTTTTTTAGCCAATGCCCTAAATTCCTTTAACTTTTCAAATACACGATCTTTATTCTTTAAGAAATAAGCCCAAGTATACTTGGAAAAATCATCAATTAAAGTCCAGATATACCTTGCACCAACTAATGATGGTTTGTTCATTAACACAAAAGTCAATACAATGGATAAGCTTCAATTGAATCTTTGCTCTCTCAAATGCAGCCTAGTGATGCTTTCCAAGCACATATCCTTCACATACACCATCAAGGGGCATTATCTTAGGTAGTTTATTAACCATATTAAACTTCACCATTAATTTCATGCTTTGGAAATTTAGATGTTTAAGTCTTCATACCAAATCCTGCTTCAATTATCGATCCTAGCTATGAATGCAATCAATCTTTGATCCTTCTTAGGGAAATTAAAGAACTTGTACATCTCATATTGAGTGTCAAGAATACCCTAAAAAAATAACAAATTCATTGTCAATATCATTTGCAACAAACCTATCAGGCCAAAATTCAACCTTCTTGACAGTCTAGGTTAGTCGAAGTACATACAACAAATCAGTTCTCAAACTAGGTACATGATACACATCATTGATCACACAATTTTAATATCAAATCCTACCAAAACTAGCAGAACTAAGTTCATAATCATCTGCAACAAATATGTCTTCTTTTGTAGCCTTACATAACGAATAAAAGGGAGAAGCATCCTTAACTATATGATAAGTACAACTAGATTCAAGTACTATCCACTCACTTTTAGAAGTGTGAGCATGCAATGCCTGAGAAGTACTAATGGATAAAGTATAGTTATCTCCCTTACCCTCAGAAAGTTGATGTTGTTGGTCAATCAAACAATTAGTCAACATGTCGCCTCCAAGCTTCTTAACTTTATCCGAAAGATCTTTGGTATTATTTTAGCAAACCGTCTCGACATGTTGTATCTTGCCACAATATCAACAAGTCTTCTTATTCTTACCTTATTAGTCGATGTATGATCATCATGCTTCTTATCAATCTGGCCAACATAATCCTTTTCTTTCTCTTAATTTTATCCTTGACCTCTTTCTATATATTTCTTTCGATCCTTCCCTTAAGTGGGTGGGCTTGTTGCTTGTTCTCAAGTTTACCCTCATCAAGCAAATTTTCCTATACCCTAATTAAAAAACCACAAAAAGAATCGAAGGTAGAATCTTTAGTGTCCTCTTTTCTAGAAGTTCAACTAACATGAAATATCATTCATAAAACATCATAGGTTGTCTTCATATTCATTAAGGGCAGTTCTATAAGATGACTATCTTCTTTGGTCCAAAATCCTTGCCACAATCACCCAGATTCAACTATAGTTCCTTCCTTCACACAAGCCAAATAATCTTGAATCCTAACAAACAAGAGGGGATTAAGAGAGATCAACTCTTTCTCAATCTTTATAATCTAGCCCTTGTTGATCTTATCAAACAAATTCTTCCACTTCTCCCAAACTTGACTCAAACAATTGATCCCACTTGTATTAAAGTGAATATCCTTGCAGATGTAGATTGTTGTAAGTCCTACGACCTTTTCTTTCTTCCTGTCAACGATGAACTTATGTTGAGCATCCTTAGGGTCTAGAAGCACATTTTTGGTAAACAAGTGTTTTACTCTTTAATAATGTTTCCATGTCTTATGCCCATATTCCATGGTTTTGGCCATACAAAACTACATGTTCTTACTTAGAACTCATGACCATTCTACAAATCCATGTTTTGCTCTGCAAATTAACACTCTTAAGTCAATATCCCATAGAGATCCAACTCAACAAGAGCATGTGAAAGAGACAACCTCCAAAGTGACTTGTAGACGATAGAATGGGTCTCAAACCAACAATTTTGATACCATGTTACAGAACTAGGGAATTGTAGAAATTAAAAACAATGAATTCCAATAAGAGCAGGTGTTGATAGACACCATTTTTAACCTGCAAATGTGATACTTATAGCCCTCGCACCTCACCAACACAAATACTTTGTGAAAACCAAGAATTTTAATGTCACGATTACAAACAATCAATTGTCAATGCAAGATTTCTTAACCATGAATCAATTAAAAGGATCCATTTCAGATTTGGACTCATTGTTGGTTGTAATGGGCAAACTTCTTTTCATCCTAGTTCGAAGCTAGTACCTTATATTGATTTGCCAAACCTCTACCAAGCAAAGATCCAAGCACCCTTGCAAACATTACACTAACAACCATTAAAATGTGTCTACTCGAGTAATGCAATGCCATGGTTCAAAGTGCACTTGTAATGCCAATTAAAAAACAAAACTATATTTACCAAATGTACATACATAAGAATATTTGTACTCAAGAGGACAGTTTAAAGATGCTGGGTTGAACAAGAATCTGCAAAGGTTAAGAAACATTCTAAAAGATTTCACCTCCTTCAAGTGCTACCATATTCTCAGAGATTCAAATAAAGAAACAGACAAACTAGCCAACGAAGGTTGCATTTTGCCTCAAGGAGAACTCATCGTAAATGGTGGGGACCCAATTAAAAAATGTATTCCTTGAAAAAAACAACAACTTGCAAAAGAATGCAGAAGGCAGCAAACGTTTGAGAAAAACAGCTGGAACAGAAGCTGAAACACAGGGCTGAAACACAGATGCTGGAACACAGAAGCTGAAACACAGTGCTGAAACAGTGCTGGATATTATGCTGAAACACGATGTTGCAGCAGCTGAAACAAAGTGTTGTTTCATATGCTGAAACACAGTGCTGGAACAGTTGCTGAAACACAGTTTGTTACATTTGCTGAAACACAGTTTTGTCACACATGCTGAAACACAGTTTTGTTACTTATGCTGAAACACCGCGATGGAACAGATGCTGAAACACAATGTTGGAAATTATGCTGAAACAGCGATGGATCTTATGCTGAAACAGTGATGCTTCACAATTTGTAACTGAATTTGTGGCTTTGCCACCCCTCTAATAAAAACTATAACCGTTTTCGTTAAAAAAAAAAGAATATTTATGTGCATTCCTCTGCCCTTTCACAATACAAATATACAAGTATACATAGGAATATTTGTGTGCATTCCTCTTCCCTTTCACAATACAAATATACAATTATTCTTCGACAAATTATTAAACTCTATTGTTTGGACCTTTCAGAATACAAATATACTAGTATTCTTCGATAAATTATTAAACTCTATTGTTTGGAACCTTTCACAATATAATTCTTAGACAAATTAGTAAACTCTATTGTTTGGACCTTTCACAATTAAAATATACAAGTATTCTTCAACAAATTATTAAACTCTATTGTTTGGAACAGCTCACATGGCAATTAAAACTTTGTTATGACAATACCAAATATCTTTCCAATTGAGTCATTAAGAACAGATTGTATAAACAATGATTGCTCTCTACACTTGGGCACTAGATAGAAATTCCTATGAATTGTTGTTTATACACCCTCCAATAAATAGTGTGCACAACTACCAATGAATGGGATATAAGTGGCATTTCCACAATACACATTGGTTGTAGCATGCACTTGCACAAGGAATTAATTGAATGAGATAATGGGCAGCACTTAGCAATTACCCTTAGCCAACTTGGGGTCACTATGGCACAACATCCTATAAGATTAGGAAGTGAGAATGTTAAAGGAAACAATTAATGCATAGTTGTCTTGAGCATTTAATCAAACTTACCGAAAAATATAGTAATGGTTAATCACTATGGTATTAACTTGTAGCTTCCCATCAACTCAATCACACAATGAAATTGAAATGTTACAAGTGAATTAATTAAATTTCCAAGGGGATTGATTTGGAACATGGTTATACATTTCCTTAAAACAAAAATGCTCAAAACTAAAACAAACAACTAATAGAGAAATCACACAAATATTTAACCATATTCTACGCAGAGAGTATCTTGGAATCCAAATGGGAAAACCAAAATTCAGTGGGGATTTTATTAGGCTCAAAAATTGTTAAAAATGTGAGTCGTGCATTCTCGATCATAGATTTAATGCATTCTTACAAATGTGAGTCATGCATTCTCAATCATAGATTTAATGCATTCTTGCTCACTAGTGATATTTCTTACAAATGTGAGTCGTGCATTCTCAATCATAGATTTAATGCATTCTTGCTCACTAGTGATATTACAGATTTCTTTGGCTTAGGGACAACTTTCAAACTTTGAACAAGCTTCTTCTTCCAAGTTTATCTATGGTTATGTAGCTTCCATTTCCTTCATTTCCTCTTCATCTTTGGTTGGTGTTTATCTTTTCATTAAACAGGGCCCTATTATTATGTAGCTTCCATTTCCTTCATTTCCTCTTCATCTGCCTTGGTTGGTGTTGTCTTTTAATCCCAACCATCAAGGTGATTCATTTTATCTTCTTGAGGTCATTGGCCTTTCATCTTCAAGCAAATTGTTGACTTCAAACTTTGCCAACAACTTTTTTTACAACTTTTTTTTACAAAGTTTGGATTGAGGATTATGTTCAAAATAATTATAGCAATAAAGCACGAGTGAGAATAGCTCAAAATATAACAGATAACACAAAACTTCAGAATAGATTGATCCATAGGATCATATATATAAACTAAAGCATATGTCTTTCATTTTTGACTTGACATATGCACCAATCGACCAAGTTGGGCCACCTTTAATCAACCTAATCAACAAGTGGACTATCCAATTGAGCACTCATCCAACTTCCTTAGTCAACCTTCAACTATTGAATGAGTATGTACAAAGAAATCAACAAGTGGACTATCCAATTGAGCCCTCATTCAACTTCCTTAGTCAACCTTCAACTATTGAATGAGTATGTCCAAAAATCCAAAAGTGAGACGAAATTGATGTTGCAAGAGTGCCAACAAGACAACGCTTGCACCACATGTGCCACATAGACCACACTTGCACCACATGTGCCACAAATTGTTATTATATATGCACGAGGAGTACTCAACTCCATCCATACAGCACTAGTTAGCATAATTAATAAGGTGACTAGTCGTCTTACCAGTGCATGCCCTTTATATAATCAATCCAAGATGACTTGACGCCTTTTACACATAGTAACCTAGTCGTCTTAACAGTGCATGCCCTTTATATAATCAATCCAAGATGATTTGATGACTTTTACACATAGTAACCTAGTTTACAGACTTGACCATGGTCAATCAATCAAACTGGGGGGTTTACTATGTGAATCTTAGTTATCAAAAAGGACCTGGGAAAGTACAACCAATTAGTAAGCCAAAAAGCAAGTACTAAATTGAACCTACAAGATAATTTGTAATCCTATTTTCTTCTCCACGAGCCAGTCTCTTCTTTCTTCTCGTTAAAATAACATGGTCTAGTCTAAAATATCCACAAGCCGTGATTTACTCACATCTATAATCATGGAAACTACTTATAAATGAATTGGATTTTGGATTAAACGCAATTCAAGTCATGGGGGAACAATTCTCAATGAAATTTCATAATTATTTTGAAAATATTTTGGATGATTTAGTCGCCATTGAAGAAATTTTATTTTTATTTTCTAAGACCAAAAATGTGTGTGAAACTCTATCAAAAGAGAGATCCCTATAGTCCAATTGGTAATTATCGATTTTCAATCACTTTAAAGAGATGCATTTTATAAGTATGTTCTTTTCTAAGAATGAAAATGTGTGTGTGAAGCGCAAAACTATCTCAGAAGAAAGATCCCTATAGTGTTTTTTCTACCATTACAATCAAGGAATTTTAGACAATTTCTAACTAGGCACCATAAAATTCTAGTACTGACAATGTACACGGTTTTGTCCCTAATATATGCATCTCCTTGTTATTTATAGCATATAGTTTTCATGGATTGTGGACATGAAATCTAATATTCTTCATGCTTGAAGATATTTGGTATTCAATACAATTCATGAACCATCGAACACGAATCTACATGGACAAAAGTCCCACAAATTCTCCAACATGAATTCCATCTCCTTGTTATTTATAGCGTAGTTTTCATGGATTGTGGACATGAAATCTAAAATTTTGCATGCTTGAAGATAATATATTTGGTATTCAATACAATTCATGAACCATCCAACATGAATTTATTATAATTGCTTGTCGCAATGAGGAAAACGATGATATCCAGAATTGATACACAACATATTAGGCAATTTAATATGTTTCAACCACCTACCATAACTGCAACGTATTTACCTTGACTGCATTAGCACGCAATATATAATAATGAAGCACACATGACATAGACGAATTACTACCATTTCAGAGGCCAATTACCTAACGACAGCCAAAAAAGATACATGGAAATGCTTACCATTTCAGAGGCCAATTACATAACGACAGCCAAAAAAGATGCATGTAAATACTTGGATTTCGTAACAGTTTAAATTCTCTAATCTAAACAGAAAACAACAAAACGAATAACAGTCCATGCTGCTATTCCAGGCAGTTAGTGTATCAATTACATCTCACCCAGATTAGATACTGATTGAGATTGCAATTTTCATTCAAATGTAATAAAGTAAAGAACAATCATCCCTGGATTTAATGAACTCAAATCTACTGTCAATACACCTCATCTGTAACAGTAAGAAAACTCCTATTTGGATCTCTGTCGCATCTTTCGACGCTTTCTTTTGAGCCTCCTCATGCGCTTCTTCTTCCACTGTTATGAAAACAATAAATATTATATCTCCATGTAATATTGAACGATCGTCATTACAGAACTCATTGCAAAGGAAATTAGACTATGGCCTATTTATCAAAGTGAATTCACAAGAGCACAGTAACAAACCTATATAGTATAAAATAAGAGTAGACGAATGAAACCAGTTCATACAGAAAACAGTGAGCAAGTACGAAGAAATTTTTGGTTTTTCCGGGAATGCAAAATTGGGACTTTTACAATTAGTCAATCACCCAAATACTATCTTCTAATAACTATATTTTATGCTGAAGAACTGCAAAGTTTGATAGTAACAATATACCAACAACAAAAATGTTGATCACACTATTTTGTGCATGAAAATATACAAAAACAACACAGGGTACAAATCATGGTTGACAAATGGGAATCTTCCAAATACCCCCAAGTCAAACTCTGCTCAGCCTTGCTGTCAAATCAAGTCAGGCCAGTAACGAGCCCAACGCTTTGCTGGCAACTAAACTTGCCTGCAGGAAAGTCGACCCTTGTATACTCATGGGTCAGATCCTGACCCGCAAGTAAGTCACTGGTATCCAACTCGTGGGTGGATGAGTAAAATATAAATGTCAAAAGGAAAAGGAAAACCTGTCTTTGGACGATATCTACTACAGAGTTTCAGGCTCCAGCCTTGCCGGAAGAAACCATTTTTTGAGAAAAAGACTGCTTAGGCTTGATATCTTCACAGTAAATTCAAATTTAGAGAGAAGACAATAAAACTTTTAAAATACACACACAAAAGGTCATTGTCACGAGAAAATTGCATGCAGACCACACAATAATGGAATATATATAATACAACAAATGCTGCAAATTTAGAATTGCAGAAACAACTGCATTTTTCATATACAGTTGACAACTTCAAAGGAGAGCATTTTTCATCCCAGAAAGCACCCAAAAACAAACGCACGTACAACAGCAAAAAGAAAGCATGGACAATATTTTACCAACAATATAAATATAGCAGCAAAAACAACTCTCCAATAAAATATCCAAAATTCATTGTTTAAAGCATTTGTGATACACAAATTCATCACCTCTACACACTGAAATGGTATCTTGATGGTAAAATATGGTAAAATTCATTGTTTAAAGCATTTGGTATATATACACAAATTCATCACCTCTACGCTGAAATGGTATATTGATGGGTTATGTACCGTACAAGAACAACATTTTTGAAGTTCAAAGACATAAAGAATTGACAACCAAATAAATAAATCGAAGTATGCCCGTGGCAAATGCTCATGAGCATGTGGTGCAGAAGTTCAAAGACATAAAGAATTGACAACCAAATAAATAAATCGAAGTATGCCCGTGGCAAATGCTCATGAGCATGTGGTGCAACCGGAAAGCAAAGGGGCATTTTCCCCTGCTTATCCAGGTCCAAATCTCACTGAGGTTTGTTCCAACAAGAAAGCACCCAAAAAACAAATGCATGTACAACAGAAAAAAGAAAGCATGAACAGTATTTTACCAACAATATAAATATGGCAGCAAAAACAACTCTACAATAAAATATCCAAAATTCTTTGTTTAAAGCATTTGGGATAAACAAATTCATTACCTCTACGCTGAAATGGTATCTTGATGGGTTATATACCCATACAAGAACAACTTTTTTGAAGTTCAAAGACATGATGAATTGACAATGCATTAAATAAAGAGAAGTATGCCCATGGCAAATTCTCATGAGCATGCAGTGCAACCGGAAAGCAAAGGGACCTTTTCCCCTGCTTATCCAGGTCCAAATCTCACTGAGGTTTGTTCAGCAAGAAAGCAGGAGTGGGAGTGGGGGAGTCATTTAAACCCATCCAAGAACACATGCAAGGTGCACGAAAGGAGTATACAGCTCCATTATATGGGGCTAGCAAGGCACCAGCAATCTCACTCTCGCTGGCTTAAGTCCTACAAATTTGACTAATCTTGACAAGTACTACAACAAATCCAGAGCAACATGTCCCACACCCAAGAGCAAAATAGTAGCCCCAAAGAAAATGGGGGACACAACATAGCACCCTAGCTTAAATTGAGGAATATCCCCTCAATATCCATGATGCTGATACAGGGAAACTTCTCCCACAAGTGCAAAACACATAACAAGATAAATTGGGGGACACCACAGTACACCCTAGCTTAAATTGAGGAACATCCTTTCAAAATCCCCGATGCAATCTAATAATCTGAATCAGTTTTAGAGCCTTTTTGATGATGTATTTTGATTCAGATATTCATATGACTATCTAATAATCTGAATCTGCATACTGAAACTCAGACTCAGACTCAGACTCAGAGTCATCATCTCTACATCCTCAACAGGGGGGGATTACAAGCCTGGCTTGATTCCCCTGGTCAAGAAGGCAAAGAAATTAAATTTGCAAATCCCCTTACTTTTCTGTCCGTAGGAACCAGCCAGTTTGAGAAAAAAAACCGGTTCCATAAGGAACCAGCCAGTTTCTTGAAAGAACCAGCCGGTTCCGTACAGAACTGGTCAAGGGTGGTTTGAATGGCCAGTTTGAACTGGTTTTGCCTGTGACCCAGTCGGACCAGCCAGTTTTACCAGTTCCAGTCTGGTTCTGGTAACAATGGGCTCAATTAAAAAAACAAAAACAATGACACAGTTTATATCCAAAAACAGCATAGGCATATGTTATGGAGGCCGTGTTGTGTGAACTCATTGACTGATGCACTAAGTGGCATTGGCAGAAGAGATTTGACTGTCAAGTACATTCCTGGTTGGTAAAAATCCTACATGTAACCATCACCAAACACAAGACAAAAAAGGTGAAGCTACTTCAATCCCTACATACTAAACTTGCTTGATATTCGACTGACAATGGGAGGCGGAGGGGGCTTTGTGTGCCATTTTTGTCCGTGGTGTGGCCACCGTGGAGATAATCTCCAACAGTTCAGCAAACACAGACCATTGAGGTAAAGAATAACATTGTCAATGAGCATTGCTGGAGTGATGTTCAATCCATGGTTAATTTTTTTGAAGAATTATGTGATATGACTTGTCCGATGTTTAAGTGAAATAAAACATTAACCCTGTGTAAGAGGATTAAAACCATCACAGGTAATAGAAGTCCCAATTTATATCCACAACAAAAACAATTTATGCATGGGCGAGGCAACAAATTGAACACACCTCTTCATATGGCATCTTTATCCCTAGGATCCAAAAGGATATTGAATGAGGCCATATTCAATGGATATTGAACAAGCAGAAAAGGAGGCCACATTCTAATGATACGAGGTTGCAAGTGGACTAAAATTACAGAAAATAAAAAAAATGGAAAAAACAAGAGAATATTCATCAACTGAAGTGAATACGCCCATTTTTTACATAAACAAGGTAAATTTAGCACAATTGAGCATCATAGGATACCTCAAAAATAAAAATAATTACCATCAGTTAATATCACAAGTAGCCACTTCACCAGCCTAAAGGTTTTACCATTTAGCAAATAGAAACCGATTGGGGTCTAAAAATGCAAAAAAAAACAGAATTACATTCATACTACCCTTCGAATCCTTACTTAAAAAGACCGTCTACAAGAAATATCCAGCAAAGAAATCACACCAATATAGATAAGACGAATATGTGTAGTTGAAGAGATCAAACCAGACTACCTACGATTGGAAACCCAATAGATAACCCAGATATTGAAAACAATGAGTACACTGAAACCCAGAAGATGCAAATGCCATCAAAAAGGCAAAAGACTAGGTTTACATCACACTGGAATTCATAGTACCATTCAACTTCTTTCTCAAAAAGACCCAAGCTACAAGGAAGGCCAATAGATGATGAACATGTGCAGAGGAAAATAAACTAGATGACATTGTTGAGTTACCTGCAGTTACAAACCTGATAGAAGCATCTAGATAGAGAATCTTGATGCAAATCAAGTAAGAAAATATACTATTGATACTCCTGATAAATGATCAAATGCTATTGAGCTCGAGTTAGAGCTTCACTATGACCTGAACAATATTAAATATTCATGACAACTAGTGGAAATATCAAATAAAACGATGCTAAAATTCTCAATTGAGACTCAAAAGCAATTGCCATTGGTCACAATCAATCAATTCTGTCTATTCCTAGACTTCTTTGAAATATTCTCTTAGGACAAAAGGCACATGGTTAGTCAACAACTCTAGGACACGCAATTTATAGAACATTCTGATAGTGGCAACCAGAAGAAGTTCTCTTCAAGGGGTGGCTTTAATATACTTGATAAGAAGTAATCACTAAAACTAATGATCGTGGATATTAAACAATAGTGAAGTATAATTAGTTGTTCTAGTGGATCATGTCTATGAGATCTTAAGAAATAGGAACAGTAAGGGGTAAAATATTAGATAATAGTGGGGTATAATGAATAATTATTGCAATGGTTCATATCTATTAGTGAATATGTACAGTAGGCTTATGTAATTTCATCCATTTCTAGTACTATTCACCAGTCTAGACCCATCTAACTATGGTTCTACAAAACGCCAAGAGGGATCAAATCCCTTGAGGTGCAAACCTCAACACTTCCAAAAAAATTATAGCCGACATAAGAAATTTGTTTTTTTATTTAGTTCATTTATTTAATGTCGTTTGGGACAGACCGACACATCCCTCCCAACCGGGCTGTAGAAATGCAATCACATCATGGAATGATTCTGAATTTATATGACAATTTAAAAGCCTGGCAAATTTTGAAAAATATTGTAAAAAAGGTTCTGCGAAGTCACAAGGAGACTCCCAGGCAAACTGAAGTGCCATTTTATCCCCGACCTCCAAAATTGCAAAGCGCATCCCTGTGCATCGCATACTGCCATTCAGATGAGTCTTCATCTGTCTCAAAAATGCAAAATTGATAATCTGGAAACACAGTGTGGCAAGCTTAGAGTGTTAGTGGCATCACAGATGATGGAGAACCTCTCTTTGGCATCCAACAATCAAGGAACTCAAAGTTCTGTTCGTGGAAAGGATATCAATAAACTGTTTGTCAAAATCAAGTGCCAATGGATATAGAAGGAGCAGGCTACCAGGAGACCAGCAAGGACCACAAAGAGTTTTTTTAGAGTTACGATGCATTTTGGGTCAGTTCTACAAGCAAGGCAAGCAACATGTAGGAACACTTAAACCTTCAGATCTGAATATAGAAATATACTCCGTGACGAGAAGCGAAGGGATATCAATAAAGAAACTGTTTGTCAAAATCAAGTGCCAATGACTATAGAAGGAGCATGCTACCAGGACACCGGCAAGGACCACAGGATTTTTTAGAGTTACGATGCATTTTGGATCAGTTCTACAGGCAAGGCAAACAACATGTAGGAACACTTGGAAGTGTTAACTTAATGTCTTTTTTTGTCTGTAGATCTGAATATAGAAATATACTGTGAGGAGAAGCTCAATAGCAATAGATGTACTCGCTGATTAGCTTCAACTCAGCATACTTTTATATATTAATAAAAGCTCAGTTCTCTCTAAAAATATTATAGTGCATCACTGGATATAAGAAAGTTTGTAAAGTGCCCTCAAATATATCAAATACCAATTTGACAGTACTAACAAATCGAACAACATGAAGGTTACCTGATATATTACTTAATGCAGAGACACCATACTTGTAACCTTTACTCGTCACTCCTCTAAACCAAGAACTCTGGGGTCTACCAATTTTATAATAAAAAAATGAGTTAAACCTAGATCTAGATACAATTTCTACTGCGATTAATCAGATTTCTAAAACTCATCCACCAACCAATACCAAAAAGTTAAAATATCGTGCAATCTGATCGCAGTCATCTGCCAAACCATGTCACAATGCTTTTGCAATAATGCTTTAGGATCTACTACTAGATTTTGTTGGTTAGATAGCTTGTTACTTACGAATTCCTTAAATAAGATTCGAGTGCCCCCGAGGGTTTGACGACAATAAGGGTTTGAACAATCTACATAAATGAAGTATAGTTTTGCGGCAATCGCTACCTAGTTCGAATCGCATTGAAAGATTCGAAGTTGGGTTGACAAAAAGTGGACTAGAAATGAACAGCAAAAACCTTTCTTGTGCAGAGCGGTGATATCCAAATACAGCTGAATAACCATCCGCCCAAAATCTGAACAGTATGATATCGCAGAGGATGAAAAATACCTTGGCCCTCATTGTTAGTCGACGATAAACCCTACGCTAGAGCGCCTTCTGCTTCAGTTCGACAAAAAACCGCGTCCCCTACACAGTTTTTTCCTGTAACGCTTACACATACCAATAGAACGACGTAAATATTTATAAGCACGGTTAGGGTTTTTGTACATTAGGGTTTACAAAATAAAGAAACGTGGCAATGACATTAGGCGTAGTCTAAATATTAGACTTTTTGAGGCTTTTCGGAAGCGAGGTAAATTGGTAAATGGTTATGATTTTAGCCTTTTCCGGAGCGAGGTAAATTGTTATAAATTGTTAGGGTTCTTTTTGTAAACTAGGGTTTACAAAATTAAGAAACGTGGTTTAAAAAAGGGTGTATATATTAGATTTTTTTTTAATCTTTTGGGTTTTTATTTAATATTATTTTTGCTTTATTGGATCAGAAGTTTTTAGATCTGTTTGTCTATGGATTTAAAATTACAATTTAAATAAGTGTTGCATGGAAGTGTAATTTTTGTTGGGTTGGAATGGGAATAAATGCACATGGATGTGGGAATAAGTAGTGGAGGCAAATGGAAACAACAGCGGAGATGTGGCAAGCAGCATGAAGCATGCACATGGATGTGGGAATAAGTAGTGGAGGCAAATGGAAACTGCAGCGGAGACGTGGCAAGCAGCATAAAGCACAGGTGGTATCCATGCAGGGAATGACACGTGGCTCCTAGAGCAATTTTGTCATTGAAACCATTTAGTTTTTTAAAGTATTTTCATTCTACTTATACTGTGTTTTATATAATCCATCTTGTTTTTATTTTTACCAATTGTTTGACTTGCCATGTTCGAAATTTCCGTTCCTATGTTGCATGTTTTATCTCTTCAATGTATTTATGAAATTCATTCATAATGATTTCTACATACTTCCAACTGGTTAGAGTTAAATACAATTTTCATAGTCACTTCTTTAAATAGATCATATGACTTGTGTGTCTCTATATGTGTTAGGATAAATAAAGTTGTTTGCGGTGGCAAAGAAACAATATTTTTTTTTTGAATCTTACTGTGTTTTTATAGATGTGGTACTCCTCTATAAGTTTTTCTTGTGGCATGTATAGTTCAAATGTGGGACGTAGAGAATATATGTCGTAATGACTTTGAAGCAATACAAAACGATAGAAAATGTTTTTTTTTTTTTTTTTGAAATAAAAGTTCCTTGAAAATAGAACCAAGAATCACACACATTAAACATTCAAATTAAATAAACATAATATCTTGACATTAAGCATAGTTGAAGATAAAAAATTCTGAGCACATAAATATAAAAGAAGATAAAAATACTTTTCTTTGAAATATATCAAAAAATAATATTATATGTTACATATTACTGAAAATTTAAATGTGTTTGTCATATAGACTGGGATTGGGGCTTCTGCGGACCATAAAAGAAATATGTACATTAAATTGGATTGTAGAAAGAAGAAGTGGGCGACGGTAGAGAGCAAGACCTGAAAAGAAAAAATTGGGAGATATAAGTGTTTGGTTAGACATTTCTATTTAAAGAGGTGGAATAACTGGATTGATAAACAAAGCAGGATGTGATCAGTATAGACTTACACTGATGGTATATATCTCCCCCTTTGTTATTTGCTTGTTGATGCCTTTTTATTGTTGTCGTCGACGACTACTGGAATCGTGCCAACTGCATGTTGCCCTTCGTCGATGAGCTTTTTTATTGCCCTTTGGAGCCATTCTTCAATGTAGCCTCTCATGGGGGCCACGTTGATCTCATCCTGGATTGTTGAAAAACTTCTTTTCTAATTCCCTTAGATCGATAGAAAGATTACACAGAGTAACTGCGTAGTGTAAGTCATTAATCTATGACCCATATTCATGAGTATTAGTCTCAACTGACCAATAATTCTCATGATTTGAATAGTCCACTTAGCACTCATTGCATCGGGTGATGCTCACAGGGGTGAAGAAATGGGATTGA